>SEYY01000602.1:71248-86248 GCA_009176605.1 Armadillidium nasatum
TCGATTAACGCGATTAATTGGGTTACCAATGAAATCAAATATATAAACTAATAGTTAAAATTTTAGTTGATTCTCAGTCCAGTGTTGAAATAAAAAGAAATACTATTATTTCCTGAAATATCATATGCGTAAATAACATGTAAGGAAAAAGAAACACAGACACACAATTGAAACTTACGTAAATGTCTTTTATCTACTTTTTTCAAAGTTACGCATCTTTAGAAAAAAATTTCTCCTGAGTAAACTGAATTGTTTTTAGGCTTTCTTTCCTCGTAAATTTTCCGGTAGCTAGTTTCTAAATTGCGGCAAACTAAATTACTGCGATTTACATCTGGATTCTTGCTGGTAATCTATTCTCCAAAGGCAGTAAAAGTTCGAAATATTTCATCAAGTTCTTTGACAGCGATCTCCTTAGGATCATTATCTACTTTGTATTCTATTTCATCATCTTCTAATGCACGTAGCTGTTCAATCTCAATATCTTCATTGATTAATTCTTTACAAGCTGAATCTATTAGATCTTGAACATTTTCAGTGTTAACTCCCTCGAAAAGATGGAATGACTAATAACTAAGCGTCCACTGTCCGATGCTGTGCACGACACAAAATTACTAATTGGCAACTCTTGTACCAAGAGAAACATCCAAGCGTGGGAAATTAAAAACGTGCTAATCAAAATTAATTTCGCGTACATCAAGGGACGAGTTCAAATTATTTTACCCCGCTAATAGATTTTTGCGTTACGCGTTAATCAAGGGATGCCTGGATATATATATATATATATATATATATATATATATATATATATATATATATATATATATATATATATATATATATATATATATATATATATATATACAATACACCATTTCCCGCATGATGCAGGGTGGAGTCAATTGCAGAAATTTGACATTCCTGCAATTGTACATGGGAATAAAACCTGGTTGAAAGAGGTTCCCAGTCCTTAAAACCATGCAAAGAGCTAATCTTCATTTGACTCGACTGCAACGAAATCATCATTCATTATTGACCATTTCTTTTTTTTTTTCCTTTAAATATCTAATTTTCCATTAATTGTCGAAAGTACTTTGCACCGAAATATATGTTGCTTCACAAATTTTTTTTTTTTGAATTTCTTTTAATTTACTATTTAAAAAATACTGAAATACTATAACGAAATAATAAATTTTTGTTTTACATTTGGTCAATTCTCGCAAAACTCCACAAACTCTGCAACTTCAGGGAGAAGATCATGAAGCTTCATATTCAGTAGCCTTCTCTTTTCCTCTCTTCTCTTTTCTTTTCTTCTCTTCTCCACTCCTCTTCTCTTCTCTTCTGACTTCCTTGTGATGTTCCTATCTTTTCTTCGTCCCATCTGCTTCCAAGCACATCCTCTCTCGACGGCAGCCGAATCATATATCAGTATATATATATATATATATATATATATATATATATATATATATATATATATATATATATATATATATATATATATAGATAGGAGGGACAGGCGACCTCTGAACAATGTATAACAAATGGGCATATGGAGTGTTTTCACGGTTATAATATGCCTTTGCATTCCAGTCCCCAAATAGTAATTATTGAATTCATTCGACCTTTAACATTGAGTGATTACGTTTATATTTTATAGGCGTTCCACATCTTGTTCCTTCACATCCGTCATACACATTTACACTTTTTATAACTATAAATGGCGGCAAATAGAAATGTTTGGGGGAGTCACGAGGGAAATTTCCAAAGACAATCCCTCATCCACTAATATTCCTTCATCATTTAGGATCTGACTATCTTCTTTGGTGGTGTTTGCTCTACTATGAAATTAAAGACTTCTTCTGATACCCGTCTTCTTTTCTAACTTCACCAACGTTTACTCATTTTATTCTAATTTCCACCTCTCTTGTAAGTCTTTTTTTTCCTCTAAATTCAGAAATTATTTTTAACTGAAACTTTGGTGTCTGAGCTCTCCGACAGAAAAACTTTATTTTTTTCTCTTATTGTCTCTATCATAAATTTTTATCCAGCGACGAATGTTGCTTATTAAAAATGTTGTCTGTTATTTCATTACTAATTAAGTCTTGCTTCCTAAATTTCCACATCATTTATGGTTTAGGCTCTCTTGCCAATTTGTAACTAAAATTAGCTGTTCTGCTTTTTTTTCCTCCTAAATCTAATGACTTCTCTAAATTCTTTGAATACATAAACTCGAATCCATCATTTTGATTGGTTTTAATGTTCACTAGAACCAATGCCTGTTCTCTTGTTCTCAAGATTCAGTTGTTAAAATAACCTACATTTTCTCTATTTACAATATCCTGGAAAACATAATAAAGCTCCTTATTTGTATCCCTGATGGTCTTGGAGATGAACCCTATTTATTTGACATTTCCTTGGCCGGTCGTTTTCCTTATACTATTACCTATTTATCTATGTATCACGAGCTGAAAGAGACTGTTCATAAACGAAAAAGCTTTAGGCTCCATTTTTACAAGGAGAGCTATGTGAGCGGAACCACTCCATATGTATAAAACATACTCCAAAACGTTAGGAACGTCATCCTTTAAAAAACAATCAACTTGGGTGGAGTGAAAAATTTCCGAAGACTACTCCGTACATCTAAAGTCTTACAAGCTTGTTTACAAAAAGAAATAATGTAATTATGAAAGAGAAGATCCTCTCAAATTTTAGAGATTTTTGAAATTTGGTCAAAAAGGGACCTTTTCGAAGGCTATATCTCGAAACCAACGAATCGCATCGAATAAAGAATAGTGGAATTTGTAGCCCAATCCCTCCTCTATACACCCAACAAAAATAAATGTTATAATTGTAGTTTATATTTATATATATATATATATATATATATATATATATATATATATATATATATATATATATATATATATATATATATATATATATATTATTAAATTTAGGATTTGAAAAGAAAAAGTTAATAAAACAAAGATGGTATATTTTGCAGAATTAATAGGAGTTGAATTTAATATAAGCCGAACCAAGAGTCAAGGTTGGTTTCTCCCAAATTTGCATAAGATCAACTTGTATTCAAAAGAGCATCTCTGTAAATGCGATATAAAAAACAGATCTTAGTTAGGAATATGATTATGAACAACTTCAAAACGAAAAAACACAATGCTATAGAAGAACTTACACAGATCTTAATAGAAAAGCTTCTTCTTGAGAAATATTTTATTTCCTGAGCTAGAAACCAATAGAGTGAACTAGTCCCTCTCGTCAAGAAGTTTTATTCATAAACCATTCACTGCAGCAATGTCACGAATAATCTAGTAAAAGAACATATAAATTGCATAGATTAAATAGAACACAAATGTCTAAGAATTCTTTGATAAGAAAACTTTAATAGAAATTTTCAGTTTTAAATCTATTAGAGAACTTTGCTTTAAGAGAATCTTTTGTTATAACAGCAAAAATGACAACTTTCCTATACGGAATCGAATTGATAAATTTACAATACGAATTCAAAAAGAGAACTTTTCGTTACGACAGCAAAATGAGAACTGAACTTTAAAAAAATAGTAACTTTCCATTTAACATTTAGTGCTATCAATTTTAGATTTTTAGTCATATGATTTTCTGATTCTTATATATTCCGGGGGGAGGGATGGCTCCAGCCCATTTGGGTGGAGTCATTAAAAGAAAAAAGTATACTATTTGTACTTACATTTTGGTGATTATACTCACTACCTTTTTGAAATTTTTACTTTATTCTGATTCGGAGTCAGAGTCTTCTTCTTTGAAGTGCACTCTTGCAGTCACAGCTGCTTTCCGAATTGGTCTGACAGTTCCCGGAATTCCCGTTGAATGACGGGATATTGAAGTGGTAGGCTGAGCAGATGTCCCAGGCGTTGAGGATATAGCTGACAAAGGCATTGATCCTGTTGAAGCTAGGATGATGGCCGAGATGACCCACTGTGGGTTAAAGAAAGTTCCAGGGGATACAAAATTTTGACAGGATACAAGCTGATTTGTCCTCCTGGTGTCTTCACGAAGACTGATCGAACTTTTCCATCATCCCAATACATCAATTTAGTGACGATTCCCATTTGCCAAAATGGTCTGTCTTTTACAGGACTGCGGATCAACACGACATCGTCGACTTTAACCAGATTATCCCATCTGGTTTGATATAAATCTCGACAGGTTTCTCGAAGGCTTAATAGATATTCCTCGTACCACCTTGTTCTAAAATCTTCAAATTTGTCAGATGATTTTTTTTTAGGGCTTTAATCAAAGCATTTCGAGACGATGACGGAGACATCGCCATAAGATCAGAATTATCTTCTTTTCTTATTACCATACTGGTTCTGGAATGTGGTTTTAAAAAGCAATTTGGTGTGAGAGGTATCACATCATTAGAACTTGAAGTATAAGTCAGAGGACGAGAGTTTATAGCATCAGTTATTTCTGAGAGAGTTGTTATAAAGCTGAAATATTCGACAGAAGATCTTCCAATTGTCTTCAGTAGACAGCTTTTGACCACTTTCACCATTCTCTCCCACAGGCTAGCAGTCCATGGACTGTAAAGTGGTACACGATGATGTTTTATCTGATTTTTACGAAGAAACTCTTTTCCATTCTCTGAAACCACAAATGACTCAAATGAATTCACTCCTTGTATAAAGGAACGTACATTATCACTATAAACTGCATCTGGCACTCCATAGAGATTTACAAAACGCTGAAATGAATTTACAAATGATTCAGAAGATATATCTGGAACCAGATCTAAATGAATAGCTCTTATGCTAAGACATGTATAAATTAAGATATACATTTTTTGAGATTGAGGTGAGCCTTTTACTTTCACCCACCAATGTTTGGTATAATCTATACCCACATTCTTATAAGGCCGGAAAAGTTCCACTTGAGCTTTTGAAAAATTTGTGAAGCGAGGATAATTGAATGCAAAACTGTTGTATTTTTTGCACACTATGCATTCTGATATGACTTTTCGAATAGTATTTCTAGCAGAGGTGATCCAATAACCTCTCAGACGAATGTTGGTTAGAGTGGCTTGAATACCAAGATGTTTGCAATCAAAATGGGCGTTTCGAATAAAAAGAAATGTCAAATGATGATTTTTCCCCATCAGGATTGGATTTAAAACATCAAAGTCATAATAATTAGAACGAGCCAATCTACCTTTGCTTCTAATGAGCTCTAAATCATCTAGAAATAAATTTAAATTGTTTACCAAATCTGGTGGTGTTTCATTTAACGAAGCATCCTCTTTCACTCTTCTTAAAAAGGCAAGCTCTTTCGGAAAAGATTCTTCCTGCATTCTTTTTAGGCAATATATTCGAGCTTTGGAATCACAATCAATGTTGATTCCTCTAGAAAGTGCTGAAAACTTATATAAAAGAGCACAAACTCTGAAAAGAACATTTAAATTAGAAAAATTTTCAAATTTAATAACAGGAACATTAATACTTACATTGACAGTCACAAGCACCAGAGAAGAATTATTTTCGGAACTCTCCCATCCATTATCAGGCCAGTATATGGGTGCAGAATCCAGCCATTCTGGTCCATGCTGCCAGAATGATAAATTTTTTCGAAACTCGGATATATTTAATCTTCTAGTGAGCAGGTCGGCTGGGTTTTCTTCTGACCTCTCAAAATGAAATTCAGGAAGAAGATTATGGTCTTCTTTTAATGAAGAAACCATTTTTTTTAATATCTTGTATTCTATTCTTTATGAATACACTTTTGTTTTTTCTTCCCCCACGTAGTATCCAGGCCAAAGACACTTGTGAATCCGAAAATATATTTAAAGTTTTAAACTTTGAATCTTGAAAGCATCCTAGAACTTGAGGTAAGCATTTCAATGCCAAAAAAAACATAAAAGCTCCAAGCATGGCAGTGTTCTTCCTTTCAAAGGAGCGACTTTTCCCTTAGACCAAAGAATTCTGGGTGCTTTGGTGCTTGAAGATACATACATTACGAAGCCATATCATGAAGAACTTGCGTCACAAAAAAATGTTAAGTGATAAGTTGGAGCCCTCGGTCTCAAAACAAGATCTTTCGAAAGTAATTTCTTTTAAAGAAATTAAATCTAGACGCAACTTTTCCCATAAGGCCTTCAATTCTTCGTTGATTTCATCGTCCCAACTCATTTCCTGTTCCCACGTCTTCCTCATGAGAATACGCCCACGTATTGTAACTGGAAGAAACAGTGATAAGGGGTCGAAAACTTTAGATATTTGAGAGAGAAGTTGACGTTTCGAATTATGAAAGAGAAGATCCTCTCAAATTTTAGAGATTTTTGAAATTTGGTCAAAAAGGGACCTTTTCGAAGGCTATATCTCGAAACCAACGAATCGCATCGAATAAAGAATAGTGGAATTTGTAGCCCAATCCCTCCTCTATACACCCAACAAAAATAAATGTTATAATTGTAGTTTATATATATATATATATATATATATATATATATATATATATATATATATATATATATATATATATATATATATATATATATATATATATATATATATATATATATATATATATATATATATATATATATATATATTAAATTTAGGATTTGAAAAGATAAAGTTAATAAAACAAAGATGGTATATTTTGCAGAATTAATAGGAGTTGAATTTAATATAAGCCAAACCAAGAGTCAAGGTTGGTTTCTCCCAAATTTGCATAAGATCAACTTGTATTCAAAAGAGCATCTCTGTAAATGCGATATAAAAAAAACAGATCTTAGTTAGGAATATGATTATGAACAACTTCAAAACGAAAGAACACAATGCTATAGAAAAACTTACACAGATCTTAATAGAAAAGCTTCTTCTTGAGAAATATTTTATTTCCTGAGCTAAAAACCAGTAGAGTGAACTAGTCCCTCTCGTCAAGAAGTTTTATTCATAAACCATTCACTCAATCTGAGAGTATCAGATGAGGTGTCGAAAAGATATCCCAAAACTCTTTCTTCTGAGCTTTGGTGTTTGATTATAAAATAGACCAACTGCAAAATGCAATAATGTGCCAATCCACCTTCTATAAATCTTTAATAAAAAAACAACCAACCATCAACCAGACGCCATGAGAATCTCTTCAGCAGATCAGCCATCCATTTCAACCAGAAAGAGGCCCAGAATAGGGGCGAAAGCTTGTTGATAAAGAAATTAACTTTTCCTTGTTGATAATAAAAGTATAGTCTAATAAAAGTGCAGTTGTCAACCAGGGTTTATATATAAAATAATATATATATATATATATATATATATATATATATATATATATATATATATATATATATATATATATATATATATATATATATATATATATATATATATATATATATATATATATATATACATACATATATATATTCTTGCCACATGACAGCGGATTTTTTTTTCCAAAAAATTTTTTTTTCGAAGGTCAGTTTTCGGCTTATAACATTTTTCCTATAACTCTAGGAACAAAAGTATGTTAAAAGGTTTTGTAGCCCATAGACCTCTAACTGTACATTCCAAATTTCAGGTTATTTCGAAAAGTGATTTGGCCCAGCCATTCATTTGAAAAAGATCAGTTTTCCAAAAAAAAAATCTTTTTAAATTATAGACTGAGAAAAACGCTAGAAATAGAACTTTTTATCTTGAAAAGAAATAATTTACACTGAAAATTTCAGGAGAATCGGCTGAAAATTAAAAACAATTTTGAAATTGGACTGTCTTCTTCAGTATAATTTGCCATTTTAACCAGGCAAGCAAACCCCGGTTTTCCTGATTTTTAGACGGGGCCGGTAAAAATGGTCGGTCAGTAAAAATTGCCGGGGTTTGCCGGGGCCGAGGCCAGGACCGGTGGGCCGGTCGGTTCATATATATATATATATATATATATATATATATATATATATATATATATATATATATATATATATATATATATATATATATATATATATATATATATGTGTGTGTGTGTGTGTGTGTACGGCTCCGTAGCTCAGTCGATCGAGCACTCGTGATATCAATCGAGAGGTCCAGGGTTCGAGGCCTGACCGGAGCGGGAAATGTGAGCGATTTCTCCTTGCGCATAGCTCCGAATAACTCAGTCGTTAAACGAGTACATCAGTGAAGTGCTCCTGCCACTGATGGGAATAATCTCCGGCATCCGCGATAGGCCTGGCCCAGCCAGCGGTATCCACCGTGAGCCCTTGAAACCCAGGGATCTTCCTCGAAAGATCCCACTGACAGGACTTAGTCCTACCTGGGGGAAGGTAATTATATATTTATTATTATATATATATATATATATATATATATATATATATATATATATATATATATATATATATATATATATATATATATATATATATATATATATATATATATATGACTGAATTCCTTTCAGAGGGATTTTTAACCACGTGTTCGTTTGACTATCTCTCAGAGGACTCCAACACCAGACTTTTTGTAGGGATGATTTTCTTCTTTGCTTTTATTGTCCCAGGGTCGATGGTCGCCTATTTTTACTCAAAAGTTTATGGTCACGTAAAATTGCATGAAAAGACCATGAGAGATCAGGTTAGCCATACAGTAGTCTAAACTAAGCATTGGAATTATATATATATATATATATATATATATATATATATATATATATATATATATATATATATATATATATATATATATATATATATATATATATATATATATATATATCCTCTGGTGGGGAAAGGCCGGAGGCCTACCAAATTCCACCGGAGTTGGGAAAAACATGTCTTGGTCGAAGGAGGCCGACATGTCCAGATTCGCGGCGTTTAAAAGTATGCAATTCAAAGGAAGTTGGGAAAAAAGATGAAATGAGTGTGTTTAAGACTTTAGTTTACTTTAAATGTAAGATAGAGCATAGTTGTTAAGTTTGGGGTCTTAGAGTTGGACAGAGAAAGGATGAGACTGTGTAGAAAGGCGTGTGGCACGAGTTCTTCTCAAAGGAGGGAGTATGAGACGAGAGAGTTCAGAAGAGTAGAGTCCGTTGTAATAGCGATAGTAAAGAGACAGTAACGCAACAATTCGACTGGCAGAAAGGGATTGGAGAGAGTTAGTAAGAGCAGGAGATTTGATGAGAAGAAACGCCCTAGACTCCACCTTCTCAAGAAGAGCTTTGATTGGAACCACCCCAGATGTGTGAAACATACTCCATACAGGGGCGAACAACAACCCTATAGAGAGCAAAGCAATTGGGGAGGCGTGAAGTAATTTTGAAGGCGCCTCAGAATACTCAATCTCTTAGTAGAATGTTTAGAAAGAGGAGTAATGTGATCTTTCCAAGAAAGATCACGAGAAAAGGATATGGCGAGAAAATTAAGGAGAGATTAAGGTTTGAGTTGTATGTTTTCGAAGAAGACATCATAGTTGTGTGGAAGATTGTGTCGAGTGGAGAGATGGAGGAACTGAGCATTTGAGGCATTGAAAACAACTATGTTTTCTCTGCCTCAATTAGAAATACGTGAAATATCAGAGGTTAGTTGCTCCAAGGCTACCCTTCTCGAGTCTATAAACTGCTGTTGGGAGTGACGTCTTTCAAACTGGATGGAGTAATGAAGGGTGGAGTCATCAGCATAGGAGTGGATAGGAGATGAGGTAATATATATATATATATATATATATATATATATATATATATATATATATATATATATAATATATATATATATATATATATATATATATATATATATATATAAGGTTATGACGTTTTGCCTTTTGTATGATATGAGAATTCCTCTATCAGAAATGGGTGAACTTGTGCTAAAATATTATGGAAAAAGGTTTGATACGTTTATTTTTTATTTATTTTTATTTTTTTAATTTTTAAATTATTTTTTTAAATGTCACCCCTAACACGAAATTCCCAAAGTTGTATATGGGTGATTAGCAACATTGACGTTCTGAAGTCTTCTACATCTTTCGAGGACAGTTTTGAACATTTTTTGGAAAGGTATGACTTGTATTTTTTGTCACTCCGCCCACATGCTCAGTTACCTATATTATTGTGAACACTGACGAGGTCGTTATATGGCTAAGGAGCATTGGAGAAACGTGTTGTGTTTTGTGTATCAATATTTTTGTATCGACTGTCTAGTTCAATCATTTGTTAGAAGCAATAAAGAAGCTTCGTGAATGAGCAACGCTAATACCTTTTCAAAAAAATCTAAATTCTACTTGCACTTTTGTTTTTTTTAATCATAATGTCTCATAAGAAGAGTGTTTCTACCTTGGAAGGAAACAGGAAGATCTGGACAAAAAAATCTAATAAGATTTCAAGAATCAAGTAGTAAAAGAAGAGCTGTCATAGAATTAGAACTGAACTAGAAGAACAGTCACTAGAAAAAACAGCAGGATACCACTCAAACTCACAATTGTTGGTCGCATATGTATATGTATATGTAATGCTGTGGAGTATCCATCAAAGGTAGAAAAAAACGTGTAAAGGAAATCGCGAAAGAAGTAAGAAGTTTTTGGCAAGATAAATTAAATTTCCAACAATTTATCAATTAACAAACCTCGTTAAAGTACTTGACACCCACGATGAATGTGTAAAACGAAGAAAATATGAGCAGCTGTATGAAGTTTTGATATTATAAAAAAAAATTGGTGAATGGCTATGAAGTGGGGACAGAAGGTTATATCAGCTACCAATCAAAAGCAAAGGAGAGGTTGGGCATAGAACTGGGAATACTGAGAGTTCCAACATTATCAACCCTTCATAAAAAAAAAGAAAAGTGCACTTAGAGCCAGCTTCAACAACAGGATATAACAAAAAGAACATCGTTAAAATACGAAATCTAATCAGAAACTGAGAGTGAATATCAAAAGTCTGTAAATTTAGATGAATAATCCACATGTACAAGCAAGAAATTTAGCAAAACTAGAACAACTACCACATTAGTAACATCTACAAATTTATCAACCTGCAAAGAAGCAACCCTTTGTCAACAATTATCTCAAGAAGGGATCGGTGTTGAGAGACCTCAACAATATGGTATTTACAAAGCCACTATTGAAGAATCTGTTAAACTTTAATTAAGAAGAAATGAAGAAAACACTACATTTAGAAAAGTGATTTTGCATTTTGACTGTAAGCGTATTGACAGTCAAGAATATCAGGTGCTAATTTTGAAGAATAAACAAAGGGAAGTTAGTGTTAACCTCAGAAAGAGCAGAAGAAATTTCAATATTTGGCATAAAAGAGTTGGAGGAGGAATTGTTTTGGAATCGTCTAGTGTGAATTAGAGGCAAAAGTTTGAGAGAAGTGTTCAACTTCAGTAGAATGTAAAACGACAACTGTGCCGCCAGAAGACACTAGAGAAAGGAAAGAGAAAGAAGCAAAGTTAGAGTTGACATTTTTTGAAAAATGCCAGAAAGGTCATGAGGAAGAGGAACCAAAAAGATTATTGCACTTACGAAGGAGAAATTAATTTTAGTGTTACGAAGATTAGATTTTCTACGATTCCGGGATGAAAAATGCAAGTTGAATGAGTTTCTGAAGTTTGAAGACGATGGCAATTACTGCAGCGAATAACACGTGAAAAAGTAGAGTTAAACGAAGGTTTTTTAGGTTTAGTAGAACGGAAAGAATATGGAATGTGCGCCTCCATGCCAGAGAGAATCGCATTGGTTATGTGCTCTGTACACTTCGATGAACTCCTCCCAAGGAAAAAATAGTTATTCCATGGAAAAACGAAAAGTACAACCGCAAATCATACCATTTAGAGGCACCGAAGTTCCAGAAACGTCTCCTCGTTGAAGGCTGGGACAGTTCTTGCGGAAGACTTGAAGAGTCAGAACAAGAAACAGAGATAAGAAAATTATCGGATGCACCCAGAGGAGGAAAGAGTTAATCAATATAATGCAAAGAATAAGAAATTAAGAAAAGATCAATTATGTTGGGTTCATCACCAAGACGGTTAGGGATGCGGGTAGAGAGATGCACAGAAACAAGGTTTTTGGCAATAGTGAACTTTGAAATTACCTAAAATGATGATTTCAGAGAAAGAAGAAGAAAAAAATGTGTTCTATTTTGGGGATAAGATTGTCGACGAATTTTTTAGTATGTAGAATTAAGAGATAAGTAGACAGAGCAAATAAATTTCGTTGTGGAGTTGCAATAAAGTATGTCATAAAGTAGAGAATTCAGAAGACTAAATCATTGCTCACATATTCGTTACATCTGTCCGAGGAATAAAAAAGAAATGAGACCCTCAGCGCAGTCGCGGTGTCCAAGAAATGATTCCAATCAAATCACCACCCAGTGCGTATGCACCTGGTACCCGGTTAAGATTTTAAAAATAACTTATCAAGACCGCTTCCACTTATTGCAAAATCTTGTTATTGATTCTAAAAACAAACTATGTGGTCGTAATTAATAAAACGATTAAAATGGAAAATATGCTTCAAATCTGGGACAATTTCTATAAGGGATTAAATAAACATCTTTGGGTTCCATGGGTTGGGAGGGAGCATTCTTAATAAATGCTCCACCAATGCTATTAAGAAATGAAAAACCTTAAAAGATTCCCATTTTAAAGCCAGTATTTAAATGTATAAATTCTTTGAAATAGGGAATACTGATAATTGTCTTGGAAGGACAAGTAACGTTATCTTCTAAATTGTAGAACTTTTGTTTTATTTGGTAAAAAAGATTGGAAATAAAGTGGGAGGGATAACAGAGTTTATTAAATAAATTATAAGGTTAACGTACCTAATGGGGAAGAAATTCAAATTCAGAGAGTTTAAACACCTATATTATTTTGCCCAGACACAACTTTTTGGATTCGTAAGAGATATAATGAATGAAGGATATTCTTTTGGATGGGTTTTTGATAAATTTTAACCTTTAATTAGGAACACGGATAATTTCAAGATTCAGAAATTAAATTCTGTGTATGGATTCAACCTCATATGTAATCTTGGTTCTAGAGGATAACTGATTAATGCGATTTAGAAAATGATTAATATCATGATGGGATGCCCAAAAGCCATAAATGTCATCAACATAACGAAACCAGACAGAAAATTTAAACTCTGAAAAGATTACACTCAAAAAATTCCTTATACAAAATAAGTACAAAACTCAAAGGGGAGCCCATACTTACCCAAAAATATTGTTAATAAAACCTTCCATCAAGATTGAAATAATTATCGCTAGCGCAACATTTAATGAGAGAAACAGAATCAGCAAAGAAGAGGAGGATTTGAGAATTAGTCTGAAAGTCACTCAAATAAAGCAAAACATTATCAATGAGAATATCAGTGAAAAGGATGACAATATCAAAACTCACCATGATATTATTAATTACAGGGCAGTTTACTTTAAGTTAACGTAAGGTCGATGGAATTGGTAAGATCGGATGGAATGACCTTACCCTTATAAATGAAAAGGAAATTGGCTTATCAATGACTAAATGAAATTATAAGTGGAGATAATTAGTCTAAACGGAACGTTTGGCTTGTGAGCTTTAGGGATACCATAAGAGTAAACAAAAATGAGCAACAGGCGCATATTTTTTGTTTTAACAGTTCGCAACCACTCACGGGAAGAGCTCTTTTCAAGGAGGGGGCATATACAAAAAAAAGAGGAAAAAACCCCTCCCAAACTCGAACCTAACGCACATCCGTCAGGTGGGCACAAATGGAAGTCTTCAAGACAGGATGATTAAATACAGGAGCAAAAATAGATAATGGTAGAGAGTTTCACAGAACAGAGGCGGCTGGAAAGGAGAAGGCACCACAACGTGCAAGGCTGGGGTTTCCAATATCCACACAAAATTCGTGCGAAAGAAGGGCACCCCTTGTGCAACGAGGACGACGCAATGGTGGAGGATTGCGAGAGGTCAATTCCCTCGAGCTCCTGTCATTGTAGTACCTACAGAAAAGAGATAGCGCGCCAACGTCACGTCGCAGAGATAGTGGGTCAAGAGAGTTTGAAAGTAGGGGACAGTTTATTAATCTTTTAACTTTAGACTAAACCCTATCCAGAAGAGTGGAAGAACCGAAACCCTACCAAATGTGGGAACTAAGGGTGAATAAGACCCTCCTCATATAATTGGAGTAACTGCTCAGAAGGAAAATGTTATCGCAGTCTAAACAGAACTCCAAGCTTCTTAGAGGCCGACTTAGCAACCATCGGGGTATGTAGTTTCCAAGACAGTTTCTTGTTCATGTTTAGACTAAGAATGTTGTTATTTACAGGTGACATGGGAGAGTCATCGAAGAAGATAGGAAAGTTGGGAGGTGTTTTTGAGAGGGAGATGTGGAGAAGTTGATTTTTCAAAAAATTGAATTTTACAAGGTTTCTATGACACCACAGCAGAATCCCATCCAGATCGACAAGAATAGAAACGAAAAGTTGAAGACGAGAAACAACTCTAGAAGCAAAAGAGGGAGCAGATTTGAAATGAGTAGAAGAACTTAGAGTTGAGTCATTTGAATAAGAGTGAACAGAGTTAGAAGTGCAGTTGAGAAGATCGTTGATGCAAAGTAAGAATAAAGTTGGAGATAAAGTAGAACCCTGAGGAACACCACAGTTGACAGGAAAGGAGAAAGATGTTGCTCCATCTACAAGTGCTGAAATGGAATAATCTGAGAGAAATCATTATAATTAAGAGCTATAAGATTATGGTCAGAGTTACCGATAGTAATTAAAATGGTGTATTTATATTTAGAACGAATAGAGGTGAAGCATAAATCAAATGTGTTCAAGAATTTTTTAGAACGATCTGCAATGTGTGTGTAGTTCCCTAATCAACTGCTCCAGACGTTGACAAATGCTGAATGATTTGGCCTCCTTCCTACCTGTATTAGTATGAGAGGAGCCAACTACTCAGTGTGGTGTACATTAAAATCCCATAAATAGAGAATTTCAGCATTTGGAATAGATGAAGTAACAGTCTCGTGA
>SEYY01000603.1:0-2500 GCA_009176605.1 Armadillidium nasatum
TTATTTAGAACTTTAAACCCTTCCTGGATAGTCCCT
The DNA here is from genome assembly GCA_009176605.1 of Armadillidium nasatum. Lineage (NCBI taxonomy): Eukaryota > Metazoa > Arthropoda > Malacostraca > Isopoda > Armadillidiidae > Armadillidium > Armadillidium nasatum. Next base: position 37 of record SEYY01000603.1, read on the forward strand.
CTATGTGCTACGGTTGAGGAGATATAGGCCCCAAATTTTACAATTTTCTTTCATATTCTCAGAAAGTACGACAAACCACCTTGGTATGTATGTCGGGCTTTTAACTCAAAAACGGCAATATGTAGAAGAATCTGAATTGCAAATTTGGAATAGGGTCCCAAATCCTTATGTTTTAGAAATATCAAGCCGATCTATTTATTAATAAGAAAGTTATAAGAATTTAAAAACTTACTAAACTTTGATGGAATATTTCAGAAGTTAAAATGGTTTCACAGGCTTTCACCTATTAAAACATAAAGATCGACCATACTCACTGAACCGAAATTTTTTTGAACTAATTTTACAGGCACTTAAGTACACTAGAGAGGGTCGACTTCCGTAGGAATTGAGAAATTTTCTCAATTTTTGCTGATATTTTTTTTTTTGCATTTTCATGGAGGTAATACAGTAGAATTATTTTTGATTGCCTACCTCCTAGAAAATAAAAAAATTCAACTTTTCAATTTTATGAGCAATTTTTTTCAAACTTTGAAAACGTTAAGTACATTTTAATATATTGAAGTTCATTTTCGAAATGAAAAGTCATTATAGGGTAAAACCAATCATGGCCACCATTTTTGCCTTTGTTACTTCTAGTCTCTGCTACGGTTATTGAGATAATAATATAATAATAATAATAATAATATAATCGTAATAATATAATAATAATAATATATAATAGTAAAATAATAATAATAATAAAAATAATAAATTTTTATAGAAAAAAACTTTTAAAATATATATAAAAAAATATATATAATATATATATTATATAGTAATATATATATATATTATAATATATATATATTTATAAATATTGAGGCTATGAGCTTTGATTATCAGAAGTGATATATAATATATATATTATATATATATATAATATATATATTATATATATATATATATAATATATATATATATAATATATATATATTATATAAGATAATATATATATATAAACGATATTTTTAAAACCGATATATTGATATTTTTTAACCGATAGTATCGAGGCAATTTGATTTAAATTATCGATATCGATATATCGATATTTTTAAAAATACAGCATCCTATCATATGACTTTAAATCTCATGGCATTTGACCGAACTACCAGGTTGCTGAGAGAATTAAGAATTTTAAGCTATTCGGAGCTAAAAAAAAAAAAAAAATAAGTTTTTTTTTTTTTTTTTTTTTTTTTTTTTTTTTTTTTTTTTTTTTTTTATTAATATAATAAAATTGTTTACAAAAAAAATTTTTTTTATTATTTATTACGTGCCAAAGATCAGTATTTTGGTTAGGCCTTTGCTGGCTGTTAGGCGTACTTTTATCCTTTAATTCCAGGTTAGGTAAAATCAAACTAGTTTATTAGATTTAAAAGACTAATTCTTTCCTATTAATGTTACATAATTATGTAAATAAATTATAAAAAAATTCGAAACTTCTATTTACGTAATTCTCTTTATTTCGTTAGATTTTGTTTGTAATTTAGTAAAATAAATTTTTTTAAAACTTTTTTTCAGCTCTGAAATAGCTATAAAATTTTTAAAATTTCCTCTCCGTCGCAGATGCAGCAACCTGGTACTGCGAGCCAAATTATAATACGCTCTGGTAGCCAAGTATGATTACTCCTTTACGGCATCAAATTTGATTTATCGTAGCCACTTATTTAATGTCCTTGCTTCCTCTAGTAGCCATGATAAAAATCTTTAAGTTGTAACAAAATTGTAAACTCTCAATTAAATTTTTAGAACTGGTTTTTATTTCAAAGTTGCATTGTGTTACAGTTTGTACTCTGATGTTATATTTACTATTATTAATTTTTTCCCCCCCCCCCTTTTTTTGCAGATGCCTTGTTTTACTTCCTTTGTTAAATGCCTTCTATGCTATGTATATCTTTATAGACAATAAACGTTTACGATTTAATGTTTACTTTCCTTTCTGTTATATTCCTCAAATAAATTATTGCTGTTTTATTGGCCTTTATTGACTATTGCAACCAAAAATGCCTTAAAAATTTTGAGTTCTTGAAGTAACTTCTGTTCTTTAACAAAGTTCGATTTAATCCTCAAATACTACAATTTAAAGTGCATAATTTAATTTATTTCATAATATTTCGTCTTCATAGTTTCAATATATTAAGGAAAAAATTTTTTTTTAACCTTTTTTTCGCTCAGACATAACATAAAATTTCGTACGATTCCCTACGACACTGATCCAGCAACCTGGCAGTGCAAATGGTATTACTTAAAGCTAAGGCGGGACTCAGAAGCGGGAAAAGGGTGGATACAAAGAGGGGGGGGGCCGGGGAAGCAGCCCCGCGGCTCAGCAAACGAAACTCTGTCACAAGCAAATAATAAAAAAAAGAAAAATTTTATATTACAGAAAAAAAGATATAAGGCAATGAATTATTATTATTATTATTATTAT
>SEYY01000603.1:7500-10000 GCA_009176605.1 Armadillidium nasatum
TATATACGGAAGTTTTAAGTATATTTTTTGTCTGGGTACAGTAGGAAAATGAAGAGTGGGTCTGAAGATATTAGTGAGACACTCGTTAATTAATACTTTTTCTACTTAGAACTTTGGGAATAAATTAAAATGGAAAAGTATTTTCATAAACTCCATCTCTCTGTATGGATATATATATATATATATATATATATATATATATATATATATATATATATATATATATATATATATATATATATATATATATATATATATATATATATATATATATATATATATATATATATATATATATATATATATATATATATATATATATATATATATATATATATATATATATATATATATATATATATATATATATATATATATATATATATATGGTAGATCGCATATCATATTTTCTCATTTGCGGATGCGGAATTTTTTCAAGTGCGGATGCGGATGTTGAATTTTCGAAGTGCGGATGGGGATGTTAATTTTGATGAGGATGCTCCGCGGATGCGGATGCGGATCCATCATATATATATATATATATATATATATATATATATATATATATATATATATATATATATATATATATATATATATATATATATATATATATATATATATATATATATATATATATATATATATATATATATATATATATATATATATAAACGGAGTGAGTTTACATGAATGTGTTAAATATTTAATATTCCTAAATAATAGATAAGCAAAAGAACTCAATGAAATTCAGGTTTTAATAATAAATTTTATCTTTTTTTTCCCACTGAAGATAAAGGAAAAAAAAACATAAAAAAAACAATAAAAAGCTCATGGCTTGTTTTCGCAATTTGTTTTTTTAATGAAGATGTGCAAATCTCACGTAGTATTTTGATAGAACCCTTCTTATAGTGATGCATGTTGTGCATATTACGTGTTATGGTTTATGTATCATGAGTTATGTGATTATTGTTTAGAAGAAGTGAATAGCTTACAATCCTTTGTAATGTGTATCCCACTGGAGATTTTTTTTGGATGTGATTTTCTCGAAAGAAGAAATATTACAGAGTGTTTTAGATTTCATTATCAATTCGACACTCTTGTATCAGGATGCAATACTACATGTTGTGATTACGATGATTCAGGGCAAAATAAAGTAATATGTTTCGATGACAAAAATTTTACTGATTACCAAAATCTCACATATCCTTCCAAATGGGAATTGGGAATACGATGGGGTTTAATCGTACCATTACTAGTGTTCTTAGGAGTTTGTGGCAATGTTTCTATTATTGTGATATTATTTAAAAATAGATTACTCATGAAAACGACTGTTAATCATTTTATTTTAAATATGGCGGTCTCGGATTTAATTCTAGCTTGTGCTGGGCCTATTCCATTCACTATAAGGGATACCAATCAGTTTTGGGTTCTTGGAGAGTTGTGGTGTCATTTGGATGGTTTTATTCAAGGTTTGTAAAAACTTTTATATTTTTTAAAAAAAAAAACTTTTAAATAAAAATCTTTAATTGTAATTCTTAATATTTAAAAATAATTTTGAGTTTAAGAATATTGAAATTTCTGTACATTCGACAGAAATATTTTATTTTAAATTAGTTATTCTTTAAAATTTTCTAGCTACTTGGTAAGCCAGTATAATATTCTGGCTATTTTATTAATTTAGACAAATTTTTAGCTACTTGTTATTCCATCGATGTTTCTGGCTACCTTGTACATTAGTTTTCAAGGGAAACTTTTGACTACTTTGTGGCTAATTTGTCCTTTTTAAACTTCCTTTCATTTTATAAGATAAGAATCAACATGCAACAAAATGTTTCGGGATGTTCTTGGGAAGTTTTAGGATGTTTTAATGTTTGTATTTACATGGAAATTGTTAGTGAAAATCTTCCCTACAAAAAAAATAAAAAATAAAAAAAAAAAAAAAAAAAAAAAAAAAAAAAAAAAAAAAAAAAAAAAAAAATATAAAAAATATCTCGAATTGCATTTAATGTTATTGCCAATTTGTTCTCTTGTTTTTTTTAGTTAAAAATATTTTCTCTTGTTTTTTTTTAGTTAAAAATATTGTAATAAAGTTTTTCGGTAGCAAAGTTCTTTCTTATGACTCAGCAAATATTTAAATTTTTTAAGTCTTTTGAATTTTTATAGTCTTATTATACTATTGGATATATATATATAATATATATATATATATATATTATATATATATATATATATATATATATATATATATATATATATATATATATATATATATATATATATATATATACAACAATTGAAAAAGCTGTCAGAACAGCACAAGGACTGAGCGACTGGTTTGTTGTTGATGCCGGAGTCAGGCATCCATGTTTAAAAGAGAAGTTTAATTATAAATTATTCTGTCTTTGTTGCCGTTTGTCTTAAGTATGGATAAGTGTATTCGTAAAATTGGTATGGCAGGGGGATTGGGAATGGTGATGGCATACGCTGATGACAGAGC
>SEYY01000603.1:15000-20000 GCA_009176605.1 Armadillidium nasatum
ATCATTATTATCATTATTATTATTATTATTATTATTATTATTATTATTATTATTATTATTATTTTTTAGATGATGAGCCACAGAATTTTTAAATTTTTAAATATCCCTTTTCATAGAAGGAAAGTAGTCAGCATTACTAACTAACCAGTGCCAACTTCACTATTAATCATTCTTAAAAAGTCTTTGCAGAAGTTAAACCTTTGTGTCCTTGCATTGAAAAAAGAAATTAAAAAAACTTCTTTTGATCTATCCGAAAATTAATAAATTAAAAAAAAAAAAAAAAAGTTAAAAATTACAATAATATTTTAATATTTTGTAAAAGTAGAATAAAATGCCTAGATAATAATTTAGCAAGTTGTAATAAATGCTTGAATTTTACAAAAGAGGAAAGATCATTTCGGTTGTCATTTACGTAATTTATATCCTTTTTATTTCCGTTACGAGAAACCGAACTTAGAATACCTTACAATGAAATGGAATGTCGTTCTATTCATCAAATTCTAAATTCTTTACTACTTTTAGGAGGTGGACAAAGTCTCTCAGTTTCATCAGCTACTTTCTCATTGTCCATAATATCTACTTGAGTTAGTTGATGAATGTTCGTTATCACTTCTGAGCTCTCGCTGTCACATGGCAGTTATAAAAAATGATTCGGCCTACCCAAACCCCTCTGAATATTTGTAACAGGATTGGGGCCAGTCGGAAAAGGGATTACTAACATCATTACTGATCACTGATAGCCATGGAAACTGGATTGTGAAAAATATTACGCTTCAGCAGCAGTATTTATTTTCTAAATATATTAGCTGTTGAATCTGTTTTAATTGTTTCTTTCAAAAATAAAGAAAACCCGTTAAAAGAGTGCATTCCTTTAACGAGTTTTTTAACTTTCGGACATTTTGTTGGGACATTTTTTGTCGATTATTGTTTTTTAAATAAAACTTAATTTTCACAATAGAAAGATGAAACTTGGTACATCAGTATAGTTGAGAACGATACATATTTTTGTATTCTTGTAAAATTTCTGAAGGGGAAATAGTTTGGAAGATAGCCCACCTCAACTTCTAAATCGCCCCCTTCAAAAATTCCATGATGAATTTTTTATTTTATTTTTGCAGATAAGTTAGGAGAATGATGTAGAAACATTTTTATTTAACAATTACATAGCCTTTTTCAGAGAGATGTGAAATTAAAAAGATTTTAAAATATTTCTAAGCGTATAAAGGAAAAAAATATATTTTCATAATTTTTAATATTACAATATCAAATTAAATATATTCTTATTGCTAAATATTTCGGAAAGATTTTTATTTTCTATATAAACTAACAACGTCTTATCAAATCTTCAAACTCTCAAAGAGAAGAATTTTGTACCATTGTTTGAACTCTTTTGTATATCGTTATCATTTAATAATGAAATTTTAAATTTATCTTCATTGAATGTTTTCTTGAGCAATTTAACCTACTTTCATTTGAATCGTAAACAATGGATCACATTTTCCTTTAATTATTATTTCTTTAATTATTATTAATTCTTTGAGAAATTATAATTCTTTGAAAAAATAAAATTCCATATTTGAAAAAGGTAAAACATGAAGAGGAATTTGTTTAACGTTTGCAATAATTTACTGATTTTCATCAAATTGGACGCAAACAACTTTTTTTTCTATATTTTATTTTGTATATTTAATTAATCTAAAAAAAAACCAATAACATTTACAGACATGATATTTAAAAATGACATTAAATATTATTCAAACGAAGTTCATCTGAAATTGCAAATAATAACACAGACAACAGAGAATTAATTAATGACTGTAATTTGGGATGTAAATATCTTTGCTGGAGCTTCGGGATTGCTTAAGCCAGGATTTCAAGATTTTGATTCGTGGGACACCAGACTTGAAGATTCTTCAAGATCTTCAAAGAATTTTTACAGTGGAACGCACTCTTCGAGTTTAAAAAAGGATTAAACAAAACAAAATAGCGAAACTATTTTTGAAACAAAAATATTCAAGATGAAATAATTAAACTGAAAGACCGATATACGCCAGTAATGTTTTAGCTTTAGGAAAAATACTATACTATAGACCAGGGCAGAGGCGGTCATTCCGGGTATGGTAAGTAAGTGGCGCTTACCCAATTTCAACAGATTATGAAACTGTAGGAATCTGATACAACAGATATCATTTCTTAAGTTGAATTTATAAATCCGAGTTTTTCCTATGTAAGAATGAGATGCATAACAGAGCTTGGTAATATGTGCATATGTAAATGTATGCATACCTCTTACCCACTCAAAAATTTCACCCCACACCCCTGGACCAGGGTTTCCAAACCTTTTTTTGCTTGTGGACTCCCTGAGTCCCAACTTTATGTATGTAGACCCCCTGAGTTCTAACTTTACGTATGTGAACCCCCATATACTCAATACACAATATTCCTAAATTAAATTTTTTTTTATGTAGGTTAGTAAAAGCTAATAATTAATCCCATCCAATATAAAAAATCTAAATTACAAATTACAAAGCTTTTGTGGTCCTCTGGGGGTCTATATGGACCCCGTGTGAAAAACGCTGCCATAGAACGTCACTCAACGCTGTAAATTCTTTTATGAATGAAAATTCACACACATTCACAGGTCGTTAGGGAAACGAAGCGGAATATTTTGACAACCCAAAAATAAATTTTTCCAAATGAATCACTTTGGGTCATTGTTACGTCATTCAATATGATGACGTCATTTGTAGGATGGTGTAAAGTTCTTTTGTAACTTGTGGTTTAATTAAGCGATGTTACATTAAAAATAATCAGATAAATAAATGCTTTTAAAAGTTATTTTTATTTGGACTTTTTGAACATGATTTTGGGAAAAACCTAGGAAATAACTTATTTGAAAAAAAGTCTTAAAAATCTATAATAATAATAATAATAATAATAATAATAATAATAATAATAATAATAATAATAATAATAATAATAATAATAATAATAATAATAATAATAAATAATAATAATAATAATAATAATAATAATAATAATAATAATAATAATAATAATAATAATAGTAATAATAATAATAAAAATAATATAGTTTAATTTTTTATTGCCAGAATTTATTATTTTTTATTTTCCGTGTTACTTCATCAAATATTTCTTCTGAACCTTAACATTGGAAAAACATTATTATTGATATTATTATTAATAAAATATTATCATTATTACTGTTGAAAAAAACTTCCACATTCTCTTGATACTTTTGAGAATAAAAAAAAAATTACACTTCCATAAATAAAGTTGTCTTGAGTTTTGAAATCTCTACTGATGGCTTTGCATCCATCTCGGATCAAAATTAAAATCTAGATGCTTTTCTCTTCAACGTAATTTCAATTTTGATCTGATACGAATGAAACTCCATCAACTGAGATTTTAAAACTCAGAACAACTCGGTTAATTGAAGTGGATAAAGTGTAAGTGGAAATATGCCCTTCCTCATCTTGCTCATTCAGATGGTTCAAGAGCTAATATTTCTACTGGATAAAAGTTCTTTGATCTCCTTTATATTTTATTTCATTCAACCTTGGACAACTTTGACTTCCATCATCCTACACTTCCTACTTTAGTTCAATATCAATACTAAAGATTACAATTGAATGGATGCGTAGAATGTGGACATTTCTGAATGTTAGAAGGATGAACAACGAAAATGGTACTCTTGCATGTGTTTTGTGAGTACTTCTGAGTTGGTTTCTGCCCTCTTTCCTCTGTCCTATCTATTTTAACACTTTTTTCTGAATTGGAAGGGTGAGAGAACATTCAATAGTTTTCGAAAATGAAGAAGCCATACCATAGAAATTTATAAAAAATATAATTTCGTACTCTCGAAATTTTTAAAATTTATTTATTTATTTATTTATTTGTTTATTTATTTATTTAAGTTATCACCATCACTCACGGGAAGATTCCTTTTCAAGGAGTGTGGTTCTATGCCAGAGAAAATTGAGTTATAGTTATTTCTGACAAAGTTGATAAGTTACACGATTACTTGGATTTTGGATAGGGAAACCCTGCTCCAGTACAGCCCAATAAAGCATATTTTTGACCACCTGTGGGCGTAGTTTCGAATCTTGATAGGCGGACATAATCTGTAGGATCAATTTAGAGAGAATGTGATACTGTATGTGTAGGAATAATTGAATATTATAAGTGTTGGCTATGTTTTTAAGCGATATGTGAACATTGAGATTAGCGTAATAATACACCTTGCCGTAAACTGTAATTAATTAACTACAGAAATCCTCTACAAACGACAATTTTTTATGTTCGTTCAGGTAACTGGATCGGAGGTTCGAACCTCGATTTGTATACTTTGCAGTACGCACGCGAGACCGAGAACTAAGATCCCTCGATCCCTTAAGCCAGAAAAAAACTAACTTAACCCACTGAGCCTACAGTATATATATATATATATATATATATATATATATATATATATATATATATATATATATATATATATATATATATATATATATATATATATATATATATATATATATATATATATATATATATATATATAATATATATAATAAAAAAAAAAAAAAAAAAAAAAAAAAAAAAAAAATTTTTAATAATAATAATAAATAATAATATAATAATAATAATAATAATAATAATAATAATAATAATAATAATAATAATAATAATAATAAAATTAAAATTCATTTAAAACAGTTTCTCAAAGATTTTTGCTCCCTTTTTGCAATTGTTTAGTCAATGTCCTTAGTCAGCATTTCTATTAATTTTTTCTTTACATATTACAATATAAATGAGATCACTGAACATTCTTGCAAGACATTCTTTTCTTTTTTTTTTTTTGAACAATTTTTTATATTTTTTTTTATTTTTTTTTTTTAACAAATTTTTTTGCAAAATTTTTTTAATATTTTTTGGTAACAATATTATTTTTTTTGTAAAAAATTTTTTTTTGTAACAAA
>SEYY01000603.1:35000-40000 GCA_009176605.1 Armadillidium nasatum
CATCATCCGCAAACAACAAGACACTTACCTCCCATTCTCCCTCTCCACTTCTCAACCTAATACCCCTCCCTTCCCTTTCCATCCCCTTAACAACACCATCCATTAACACATTAAGCAACCAAGGAGACATAACACACCCCTGCCTCAATCCAACTCCCATTTTAAACCAATCAGTCAGTTCCCTCTTCACCCTCACCCTCGCTCTACAGTTCTCATAAAATGATTTAATTGCATTCAATAATCTATCTCTCACTCCTCTCTCCCTTAGAACCTCAAACAATTTCCTCCTACAAACTCTATCATACGCCTTTTCCAAATCCATAAAGCATACATACCCTACTTTATCTTTCTCACGCAATTTTTCACCAATCATTCTCAGTGTAAACACCTGATCGACACATCCCCTACCTTCTCTAAAACCTCCCTGTTCCTCCCCCACTCTCTCTCTCTTGTCAGTTCTTTCACTCTCGATACTAAAACTCTCCCATAAATTTTCCCTACTACACTCAACAAGCTTATCCCCCTATAATTCTTACACACCATCTTATCCTACCCTTCTTCGTACTCAAATACCTGCAGAAGGCCTCCTTTTTCCTTTTAATCATATTTCCCAACTCTTCACTCCACCACTCACTCCCCTTTTTTCTACCATTACCTATTTTTTTTACCCCACACACTCTTCTTGCAACCTCCACTAACGCCCCTTCAGTTTACACCATTCCTCCTCCACCCCTTCCACCTCACTCCCCCTAACCTTCTCCCATTTCTCCCTTATCACTCTTGTGTATTTACCTCTCTTTTCCTCATCTTCTAACCTCTCCACTCGTACTATCTCCACCACCCTCCCTCTCCCTCCCACTTTCTCCCAACCTCCTTTAACTATATATATATTATATATATATATATATATATATATAATATATATATATATATATATATATATATATATATATATATATATATATATATATATATATATATATATATATATATATTCTTAGGAGAAAAATCATTTCTGGATTAACCAGAGCTTATTTTCTTATAAGAGTTATTGAACGACTCTTATAATTATTTTTAGAAACATTTAATAATTTCATTCATTTTTAAAAATTTTAGCAAATTCCTTTTTGAAATTTTGCGAAGATTTATTATATGAAGAATTAGTTTTGAAGATTTAATCGACGATTAAGTTAGTGAAATAAAACAATTTCTTGTAATATTATTGTATGCCATCTACATGCAAAATACAGTTATATAAATGCATGGCAAACTAGCAAATATCTACTGGAGGGTTCCTCTCCCCTTATTCTCCGACCAGTGAGTGGTGCTATTATATTCTTAATTATTTATTCAATTATTAAATACTTATATATTTAGTACCTATGCAAAGTAGACCACAAACAAATATATATATAGATTTCATACCATAGTTAGCACACGATTGCTTATCTAATGTTTTTGACAAGTTTTTGACAGTTAAGGGCATCATTTCTTTTCTCGCCTTATGAGGAGCATCCCCGAAACACTTGCCAACTTATCTTTCATCCTCTATCTGATATGATCATAATAATCTTCATTTAACAATTAAAATTCTTTTCATTTTCTCTCAGTGATATCAATTTATTATCTTTTTTAATAAGTCCTTTGGGAATTTGAGGTGGAATCTTCATAAATTATAAATTAAATTATAAATTATTCTTTATAAATTGTAAATTATATTCTTATTTCACGATATATTTAGTTAGAGAACATATGTCTACTGGAGTTGAAATGAGCATAGAGTGTACTCTCTCAAAACAAATAAAAAAAAAAAAAAAAAAAAAAAAAAAAAGAGGAGAGAAAAAAAAAAAAAAAAAAAAAAAAAAAAAAAAAAAAAAAATATTATATATATATATATATATATATATATATATATATATATATATATATATATATATATATATATATATATATATATATATATATATATATATATATATATATATATATATAATAAAGAGAGAGAACGGAATCTGCAAAAGTAAAAAATAAATTTTACAGCTGTAATTTCCACACACACGCAAAATATTGTCCAACGAGGGTTATAATAATAATAATAATAATAGTAATAATAATAATAATAATAATAATAATAATAATAATAATAATAATAAAAATAATAATAATAATAATATTAAAACCTAAACAAAAATAAATTTAGTAGGAAATACAGATGAAAGAATGAATTTCCACACGACCAAAATATTGAGACTAAACAATATTCTAAACTAACAAACTTTAAGATAACATTTGACTAAAACGGTAAAATGATTGAGAAATTTGAAACCTAAATAGTTTATTTAGACCTAATACTAAGATGACAAATTCAACTTTCGTAAAAATAAGACAAGTTTAGACAAGCCATTTTGCATACCATATTCCTGTGAAAAATCCATATCTTTTGTGATGACAGGTTACTGTCAAAGAGGTGATCTGTTCCTTTAAAAGCTTGCGATGTAATACCTAAGAAAGAGAGAATGGCGCCAACGTGTCGTCTCAAGAATAAAAGTATCAATGGAATTAGAAAGTGAAAAACAGTTTAATGACCTTTTTATTTCAGCGTTGGACTTCACGTTATTGAAAAAACTGCAAACTACAGCTCTTTGCAGATATTAGAGCTGTATTCTATACAGGAGCAGATGAGACTCTTGTAAAGTTGAAGGAGAAGATATTCTAAACGTTGTTCGCAGCTGTTTTGAAATCGCCTTAATAAAGTTTCATTAGGTTTCCTGACAATTACTTATATTGTGACCAGGGATATTTATTTATATCTTCTATAGGAAAGACGGTAGAAACACCAACAGGAACTGGAAAGTTTGGAGATATGTTTGAAGATGAATTTCATAAAGTTGAAGTTACGCAATGAGAATGCTTTTTCAAGATTTGAAAAACTAGAAGAGAAAGTTCAAATCGAGAAACAATTCCCGATGTTAAAGAGTGAGCAACTTTTAATTAACAAGAGGGTCCAATTTTAAATTTTTTTCATCCGATTCTCCTAAAAATTTCAATATAGAATTTTATTTTTTTACGACGAAAAAAGTCTATTCTAACTTTTTTACTAGGGATTTAAAGTTTAGAAGTTATTTCGGAAATTTGAGGTACGTTTAAATCTACGGTAAAGCCACTTGAAAATTTTTTTGGTCTGAAATTTGGTGTATGTTTTCCTAAACATATTGGCTACAAAAGCTTCTAATAGATTTTTTCTCCCAGAGTTATACAAAAATGTTATTAGCCCAAAACTGACCAACTAACGAAAAGCAAAATTTTTTGAACAAAAAAAAATTAACCTTTTTGAAAAAAACATTATAACTGCTACACTTTTATTTTGGTGGGTGTATAGAGGAGTGATTGAGCTACAAATTCCTCTCAGTATGTTATTCGATCCGATTCCTTTGTTCCGAGATATAACCCCTCATAAAAGGTTCATTTTTTTGACCAATTTTCAAAAATTTCAAAAGTTTGAGAGGCTATATATTTCTTTCTTCAAACAAGTAGCATTTAATTATGCTCTAAATAAAAGTTGTAGATCTATCCCTCCTCTAAACAATATCCCCCCCCCAAAAAAAAAAAAAATTTTTTTTTTTTTTTTATTTTTTTTTAAATAATTTTTTTCTCGGAAAGGGTATGTTAAAAAAAAAAAAAAAAAAAAAAATTTAGTTGCTAATAACTTTTTTTTTGACGTGATATCAAAAATCGTATCCTACAAAAACAAGAAATTGGGGCTAATATTATTCAATTAAATTTTTAGCTCATGTGGATCAGTGGTATGATCCCGCTATTCATTTTTTCCAATTTGACCCCAAGTAACTTCTAAACAGTTAACCCCTCGTAAAAACTTTAGAAATGGACTTTTTTTTAGTCCGGATAAAAGCTATCTATGCTGAAATTTTCAGCTCAATCGGTCAAATAAAAAAAATTTCTTTTTAAGAAATTGGACCCTCTCTTATTAATTATGAGGGTTGAAATCTCTAGGAAAGAGAGATCGACAAAGAAATGTGTAGAGTTAGAAGAGTAACTGAAATGGTTCTTTAATGATAAATTGGAATGAGGTAGGATATATCACAATACCCTGAGGAACACCATATTTACATTGCAGATAGTAGTCACCCCGTCAACAAATATCGATATGAAGCGATTTGAATAAAATCTAAAGAGAGAAGAATATAAATCGTGAAGATAGCAATGAATATCATCAGCTGACATCGACCGACAAAGGCATGATGATGATCGGAAAGAATGAAGAGAGAATAGAGAATTAAGGATGAATTGAATTACCTACAACTAAATGAAGATGGGGATTATAGGTTAGAAAGAAAGTTCTGGAGTGGCAACTTATCTTCGTAATTTCAGGTTTGGCAGACAAAAAACGCAACAACATTACTGAAAAAGATTTTAGTCGAAATACGCTTGGCATTAGCTCAGAAGCACCCTTTCTCAAAATACTGGTAGAGGAATGCCATCCTTACACCTTGAGTCCCTAACGAACATTGATATCAGTATCATAGTTTTCACAAGTATTTACATGAAATGAAAGAAAACAGAAAGAAATCCTTTTTGTAGTAGTATTTGCTACACGTTCGTCAGCATGAATGAAAGAAGAAATGCTTAATTAACAGAAGTTACTATTTTTCTAGTAAGTGGTAATGAATTTTTATTATTAAAAGAACCGAATAGGTAACGCATTTCTCTTTTGTGAAAGTACTCTTAGTCCATCATCTAATATCTCAGTTAAGATCAGGAGCAAAACGAAAATTTTCCAAAACGAACTTTTTCATTTCCTTTGTGGGATGGAAAATCCTGAATGTAATGAAAACAGAGATTGGGTTAATATTGTATGAGATCTACATTCAAACTACCGACTGAGTAAACCATGGATAATGAGGTAAAAAATTAGTTGGTAAAATCAATGAACTTAACATACCCTCAGTAATTATAGCTTTCTACTTTTCGGCAGGCACCGA
>SEYY01000603.1:45000-52500 GCA_009176605.1 Armadillidium nasatum
CATTTGCTCTATCATGCGCACAATTTTATTTTTACTTTTATTATTATTATTATTATTATTATGATTATTATTATTATTATTATTATTATTATTATTATTATTATTATTATTATTATTATTATTATTATTATTATTATTATTATTATTATTATTATTATTATTATTATTATTATTATTATTATTACAATTATTATTATTATATTATTAATATTATTATTATTACAATTACTTATTATTATTATTATTATTATTATTATTATTATTATTATTATTATTATTATTATTATTATTATTATTATTATTATTATTATTATTATTATTATTTTATTATTATTATAACTATTACTATTATTAATATTCATTATTACTTGATTATTATATTTTTAGTAATTATTATTATTATTATTATTATTATTATTATTATTATTATTATTATTATTATTATTATTATTATTATTATTATATTATTATTATTATTATTATTTATTATTATTATTATTATTATTATTATTATTATTATTATTATTATTATTATTATTATTATTATTATTGATTTAAATAACTTGATTAGTATTTTGTTGAAATTATTTTATTCTAAAATTAAGAATTTAAAAAACAAAGTTTTGAAATCAAAATTTCAATAAAGAAACTTTAATAATTGTAAAGATAAATTTATGAATTTATAATGTATGATTATAAATATAATTTTTATTACCATTTATATTATTTTGATACAAATGTATGCCATAACGGCTGCTAGGTAGGTTTTAATTATGCTTACTTTGTGAGAATGTTTTCTTCTTCAAAAGGTACTCCAATTGTCAAAAAGAACTCCAATTGCCAAAAAGAACTCCAATTGCCAAAAAAAGAACTCCAATTGCTAAAAAGAACTCCAATTGCTAAAAAGAACTCCAATTATCAAAAAGAACTCCAATTACCAAAAAGAACTCCAATTGGCAAAAGAGTACTCCAATTACCAAAATGTACTTCCAAGTGTCAAAAAGTACTCCAATTGTCAAAAAAAAAACTCCAATTGTCTTATGCGCCATTATAAAGTATAGGGTTCTATTCTCACATTTGAGATAGTTTCTATTACTCCTATCTCAGTTCAAATTAGTTTAACTATTCTTATAGTTACATGTATACTTTAGGAATAGGTAGCCTAATTTTAACTATTTAAGAGATAGGAGTAGCATAGTTGTATAGTATACGAGTATAGGCATTAGTTAAAATATATATACTTATGCCTATACTCGTATATTCTACAACTCTGTTGTCCTTATTAATCTACTTTTCTCGGCTTTTGACTACCATTTTATTTCTATACTTAATTCAACGTCAGTTCCTACAATGGAACTAGTCGTCTGCATCCCAACAATATTAAGACGACTTTACACCCTAAAAGGGCCAACATCTTCATACGAATTTCATGTTTGAGTTGGTAACCTGAGAATCATTTGATGAAATTCATCCTTCCCACCTACAACCTGATCTGCGAAAGTTTTGTCTATTTTCAATATTTAAACCTTATCACTACAAGGCTATCATCTGTTCTCACTTGAGCAATTTAGCATTAAAATAAACCTATAAGAAATGTTTCAGTCCATTTTACAATAATATATGTTTATTTATAATATGGTTGTTATATTGAATTAAAAAATACATCCGTAAACAACAACAACAATAAAAATAATAATAATGATAATAATAATAATAATAATAATAATAATAATAATAATAATAATAATAATAATAATAATAATAATAATAATAATAATAATAATAATAAATAATAATAATAATAATAACTAATAATAATGATAATAATAATAATAATAATAATAATAATAATAATAATAATAATAATAATAATAATAATAATATGTAATACTACTACTACTATTAATAACAATAAAAATAATAATAATAATTATAATAATAAAGGAGTTTTTTTTTTTAGCAGACTCAAGGGTGTGAATTTTTTTTCAATGACTTTGATTCCAAATATTTATAATTTTAATTTAAAAAGTCATTTAAATATAATTTCCTTATTTACTTTGCATACTTGATTTTACTTATCAGTCTTATCAAATATATTCAAGTTTAAGTGATATATATATATATATATATATATATATAATATATATATATATATATATATATATATATATATATATATATATATATATATATATATATATATATATATATATATATATATATATATATATATATATATATATATATATATATATATATATATATATATATATATATATATATATATATATATATATATATATATATATATATATATATATATATATATATATATATATAATATATATATATATATATATATATATATATATATATATATATATATATATATATATATATATATATATATATATATATATTCTCCAAATCTTCGTAGTTTTAAATTTAAAAAGGGTTTATAAAAACATGTCAATTAATGTAACTAGAGAATTTTTCTACAAGGGCGGGGCATGGACCCTTTATCTGAGTATATTAGTTAGCCTGTTTTAATTTTATTATCATCATATATATATATATATATATATATATATATATATATATATATATATATATATATATATATATAATATATATATATATATATATATATATATATATATATATATATATATATATATATATAATCAGAAATTTCTTGAAAACAATTTCTGTGGGGTGATATTTAGCAATCTGGGGCCCATTCTACGCTGGCCCTCTCTTAGTTACGCTAATGCCAATTAACAACAAAAGTTAAAAAGACCTGAGTTTTTCGAAATCATAAAATGGAAAAAAAAAATATTTCAAAATCACTCCATAGAAAGAAGAAAAAGAAAATGTATTAAGTAAAGCGAAGGATCTGACTACGAAAACGGTAAGCTCTTTCGGTCAAATTTTCAGGGAAGACATCATTTAAATAATGTTTTCGAAATGAAGTCAGTTGAGAGCGTTAAGCAAAAATAATATTTTTTTTTTTTTAACGAATACTTAATTTATTTTGCCTTTCAAATACCTCTTAAATCTATTGTATATATTTTTAAGCTACTGAGGTTTAAAACTCACACATGAATACATGATCTTATGTCTTTTATTCGTCTCCTTCTTACATATATATATATATATATATATATATATATATATATATATATATATATATATATATATATATATATATATATATATATATATATATATATATATATATATATATTATTTAATATCCACTATTATCCGTGGAATTAATATGGGGAGGTCTTCGAGAGCTTTTCACTAGGCGAAAAGTCAGTAGAAGTTCCGAATGATTTCCTTTTGAACCATCGGTGGTGTAGCGGTTAGCACAATGGACTTCCATCTTTTTGGGCCCAGGTTCGATTCCCTGAGCAGTATATATATATATATATATATATATATATTATATATATATATATATATATATATATATATATATATATATATATATATATAAATAGAGAGAGTGAGAAGGTGGAGGAGATGGAAGAGACACTTTAGTGATTTGTTGACGGGGTGGGAGGTGAGGGAGTAGTGGGGAATGATTAGGAGATGTTATTAGAAGAAGAGGGGAGTATTAGTAGAAAGGAGGTAAAAGTAGCGATGAGAAAAGTGAAGAAGGGAAATTCGGCAGGATTGGATGGTATATATGGGGAGATGATAAGGGTGGGAGAGGGAGAGATAGTGAATGGTTGGTGAGAATGTTTAATGTGTGTTGTGGGGGAGGGAAAAGTGCCTCAGGGGTTGCAAGATGCCTGCATAGTGCCGATATATAAAGAAAAGGGGATAAAATGGTGAGTATGTATTATAGAGGGATAAGTTTGTTGAGTATAGTAGGAAAAATTTATGGGAGAGTGGGAGTGAAAGAATTGACAAGAGAGAGAGAGATGGGGAGGAAGAGGAACGTTTTGGAGGGGGATGCGTGGATCAGGTATTTACACTGAAAATGATTGGTGAGAAATTACATGAGAAAGATATGATAGAGTTTGTAGGAGGAGGTTGTTTGAAGTACTAAGGGAGGGGGAAGTGAGAGGCAAATTATTGAATGGGATTAAATTATTTTATGAGAACTGTAGAACGAGGATGAGGGTGAGGAGGGAACTGACTGAATGGTTTAATGTGGGAGTTGGACTGAGGCAGGGGTGTGTTATGTCTCCGTGGTTGTTTAATGTGTTAATGGATAGTGTTGTTGGGGTAATTGAAAGGGAATGGAAGGTTATTAGGCTGAGAAGTGGAGATGGTGAATGGGAGGGTAAGTGTCTCGTTGTTGCAGATGATGCGGTGTTAGTTCGGGAATCTGGAGAGAAGCTGAGAAGGTTTGTGAAGGAGTTTGTGAGTGAATGTGCGTCAAAGTGATTGAGGGTAAACTCAACAAAGATTAAAGTGATGAGGATTGGAGGCAGGGATGAGGCAGTAAGAGGGGAGGAATGGGGGATGTCGAGGTAGGGGGAGAGAAATTGGAAGAGGTAGAAGAGTTTAAATATCTGGGAATGCTGGTGGAGGGAAAAAGGGGGATGGAAGGGGAAACAAAGAATAGAGTGATGGAGGGAATGAAAGCGATAGGGGACTGAGAGAAGTATGGAAGAAGGGGAGAATATCGAAGGAAATAAATGTAAGAATGTTTGAGAGTATGTGTCTATACTATCTGTAATGTATGGATGTGAAACATGATTGATGAAGGCTCAGATGAGGAAAATATTAGAAGTTTTTGAGATTAAAGGATTGAAGGCTATATGTGGGTTAAGGAGGGTAGATAGAATCAGAAACGAAAGAATAAGGGAGATGTGTGGATGGAAGTGGGGAATAGTTGATAGAGCTGAAGAGGATGTATTAAGGTGGTTTGTTCATATGTGTAGAATGGATGAGAATAGGATGGTGGGTCGAGTGATGAGATCCGAGGTAGGGGGAGGAAGAGAGAGGGGAAGGCCGAGGTGGAGGTAGAGGATGGGATGAGGGAGATATTGGGAAGTGAGAGGTCTGAATGTGGACGAAGGTAAGAGAGTTGCGGAGGACAGAGTGAGATGAAAGGCAGTGGTAATGGGGGAAGAGATATAGAGTATGGATGTGTGTGTGTGAGCGAACTGTGATTGACATCGCCCCAATCTTTAATCTGAACATCAAATTAAAATATGAATATTAAATTTAAGTACGCTCTTCCAACATGTATTCAAGAAAGTTAACATTACATTTAAGAGTGATTATAATAATTTATTTCTTTACTTATTTGTTTATTATTATTATTATTATTATTATTATTATTATTATTATTATTATTATTATTATTATTATTATTATTATTATTATTATTATTATTATCTGCTACTGATTTTGTCTGGTTGGGGCTCTGAAAGTCCTTTCATTAAAAATTAGAAGAATATATCTTCACTGTAAATCATTGTTGCGGATCAAGGAGTAGGAGCAGCTCCCGAGCCAATATATATATATTATATATATATATATATATATATATATATATATATATATATATATATATATATATATATATATATATATATATATATATATATATATATATATATATATATATATATATATATATCCCGGAATCGTGCAAAATCTATCCTTCGAACACTAAAAACTCCTTTCTCCGTTCAAATGCAATAATCTTTCTGGTTCCTCTTCTTCACGTTCTTTCTGGCATTTTGCAAAAAATGTCAACTCTAACTTTGCTTCTTCCTCTTTCCCTCCTTTAATATCTTCCGACGGCACAACTGCTGTTTTACCTTCTCTAAAGCTGAACTCTTTGCTCAAACTTTTGCCTCTAATTCAACCTTAGACGATTCCGGAGCTATTCCTCCTCCTTCAACCCCCTCTAACTCAATTATGCCTAAAATTAGAATTTCTTCTAAAGATGTTATTTTTGCTCTCTCTGAGCTTAATACTAAGAAGGCGTACGGTCCTGATGGTATTCCTCTGTGGTTCTCAAAACTTGTGCTTCCGAGCTTGCACCCTGCCTCGGTAAACTATTTCGTCTTTGTCTATCTACTTCAACCTTCCCTTCTTGCTGGAAACGTGCGCTCATTCAACCTGTGCCGAAGAAGGGGGACCCCTCTCAACCCTCCAACTACCGTCCTATTTCTTTGACCTCCGTTCTCTCTAAAGTTTTCGAATCTATCCTTAACAGGAAGATTTGGAAGCATCTCAATTCTTCTAATCTTATCTCTGATCGCCAGTATGGCTTTCGTAAGAAACGCTCTACAGGTGATCTTCTTTCCCTTCTCTCTGAATCTTGGTCCTCCGCTATTCGGCATTTCGGTGAATCTTTTGCTGTCGCGCTGGACATATCGAAAGCCTTCGATAGAGTCTGGCACAAAGCTTTGATTTCTAAACTTCCCTCTTTCGGTATCTATCCTTCTCTCTGTGATCTTCTCGCTAATTTCCTTTCCGGTCGTTCTATAGCAACTGTTGTAGACGGCCACCGTTCATCCTTTAAATCTATTAACAGTGGTGTTCCTCAGGGTTCTGTACTATCACCAACACTTTTTCTACTCTTCATTAATGACCTTCTCTCCATCACCTCATCTCCTATCCACTCCTATGCTGATGACTCCACCCTTCATTATTCCTTCCATTTTGAAAAACGTCCCACCCAACAGCAGTTGATAGACTCGAGAAGGGTAGCCTTGGAACAACTAACCTCTGATCTTTCTCGTATTTCAAATTGGGGCAGAGAAAACATGGTTGTTTTCAATGCCTCAAAAACTCAGTTCCTCCATCTCTCCACTCGACACAATCTTCCACACAACTATGATATCTTCTTCGAAAACACACAACTCAAGCCTTCATCTGTCCTTAATATTCTTGGTGTTTCTTTTTCTCGTGATCTTTCTTGGAAAGATCACATTACTTCTCTTTCTAAACAAGCTTCTAAGAGGTTGGGTGTTCTGAGGCGCCTTCAGAATTACTTCACGCCACCCCAGTTGCTTGCTCTGTATAGGGGTGTTGTTCGTCCCTGTATGGAGTATGTTTCGCACATCTGGGGTGGTTCCACACATACAGCTCTCTTAGAGAAGGTGGAGTCAAGGCATTTCGTCTCATCAACTCTCCTACTCTTACTAACTCTCTTCAATCTCTTTCTGCCCGTCGAATTGTTGCGTCACTCTCTCTTTACTATCGCTATTACAACAGACACTGCTCTTCTGAACTCTCTCGTTCGCATACCTCCTCCATTGAGAAGAGCTCGTGCGACACGCCTTTCTACACATTCTCATCCTTTCTCTGTCCAACTCTCCGACCCCAGACTTAACCGCTATGCTCAGTCTTACATATACTCTACTGGTAAAGTCTGGAACACACTCCCTTCATCTGTTTTCCCAACTTCCTTTGACTTGCATACTTTCAAACGCCGTGTGTCTGGACACGTCGGCCACCATCGACCATGATTATAGACCTTTCCCAACTCCGGTGGAATTTGGTAGTGCCTCCTGGCCTTTG
>SEYY01000603.1:79880-82224 GCA_009176605.1 Armadillidium nasatum
GTCTCTTCTTTTCTCTGTCCAACTCTCTGACCCCAGACTCATTCTCTATGCTCAGTTTCACATGTACTCTACGGAAAAAGTCGGGAACACATTCACTTTATCTATTTTTCTAACTTCCTTTGATTTGCACACTTTCAGGCACCGTGTGTCTGGACATGTCGACGCTTAACCAAAAGGCTCAGGTATTTCCCGATCTTTGCTGGAAATTAGTAGACCTCAGGACTTTTCTCACGAGAGGATATATATATATATATATATATATATATATATATATATATATATATATATATATATATATATATATATATATATATATATATATATATATATATATATATATGTAAGGTATAATATATTAAATACGATTTAAAATCTTAAATATTTCAGGAATGCTGATCATAATTTATCCAAGAAATTTCAAGAAATGCTTCAACAGAGCACTAAATTTATAGCTTAGTCTATATATTATTCATTTACTTATTTATTTATATATATTATTCATTTACTTATTTATTTTATTTATTCATTTATTTTTATATATTTTTTTTATGGAGTTGAACGAAGGGCAATAATTGGCAATTTTTAGGTCAATGATTGAATTGTCAAGTATTTGAAGAAATAATGATGCCAGTTTTGGTCAATAAATTTAGGTTATTAAGAAGTGTCATTCTGGATGAAATAAATCAAGAATAATAGATTAAAGATTAATGAAGTTGTCCAAATTCTCTTCTTTTTTTTAATACAAGATTCATGGAAGGATTTTATACGGTAGAAGAATATTGTCATTTATTACTATGGAAACTAACTTTTGAAAACACACACGCACACACACACAAAACAAACACACACACACGCACACACACACACACACATATATATATATATATATATATATATATATATATATAATATATATATATATATATATATATATATATATTATATATATATATGTTATATATATATATATAATTATTAATTAGCACAGTTGATAGAGCACCTTTTTTTTAAAGGCGAACCTTTATAACTATTAAAAGGATAAAAACGAACTTTAACATTTTCAAGAAATTTACTGCCGACTACGTTTCAGGTGAGAACTCCTTTAACCTATTCTCAAGGCTTACAATAGAATGATCGAAATAAGAAAATAACAGTAAAGAAAATATTATAAAAATTTTATATTTAAATGTAAAAAAAATGTATATAATATTTTTTAACATATAGAGAAAAGTTCTACCACATTTCGAAATCTTGCTTCAAAATTATAATATTATCTGAATGCAAATTTTCATTTACTTCGGTTTGTGATGCCAAATATATAAAGATTCTAACAAATGGAGATCGGGCTCATATTCAAAATCCAAAATTTTAAAAACTTGATTCTTGTTTTGGATGATTTAATTGGAGAGAATGAGTGTTAATAGTAGGATAGGGGGGATGATGCAACTGACCCCAAGTTCTGAAGAAAACATCTTTGTGCTCAGAAATGCGGGTTGATAGACTTCGAGTAGTTTTTCCAATATAGGTAACATCACAGTTGCCACAATTTTATTCATATGAGCTGATGAGCACAAAAGTGCAGGAAGTCTTTGCCAAGACTTGAAAAACTTGCCAATTTTGTAATTATTATTAAAAACTAGTTTAAGATTAATTAAGTTAATAAATTTTTAATATTCCTTTAATTTTTCATTCAATTTGGTAACTCAATCTTTAGATAAGGTTAATTTGACCGGAAGAGGTTATTCAAATTTTAAAGAGAGTAGTTTTCTCAGAGAGAGACATTTTCAGATGAGAGAGATCCGAGAGAAATCCATTTTTTAGAAAAATTGATTTTATGAAAGTCCAATTCATTTGATAGATTAATATAAGAGAATAAATCTTATATGCTCTATTCAAATTATATCTTCACCAAATTAACTTTGTAAATATGAGGGATGAAAGAATCATATTTAGTGGTCAATCCGGTAAATGTTGGCTTTGCAACTCTAAGTTCGACTAATACTTGGACTCCGTCTTCGACATCAATCTTAAAATTTATGATTCCAAAGACTCAGATTCAATAGCTTATATTTAACTAATCTATAAACGATTTAGTGATTGAAGTATACAGGATCCATTATCAAAGTAATGCGCGAATGAGAAAGTCTCGCTCACAAAACGATGCTCATTTTCTTTTTTGACGTCCGAGGAATCGTCCATTTTGAATTTGTGCCGCAGGGACAAACAGTCAACTCAGCCTTTTACCTGCAGGTGCTCAAGTAATAGTAGGATCAGGGTTGCATGGTTTTAACCAGATGATTTAAACCAGTGTTTTTTTGGTTTAAACAACTGAAAAAAACCATGG
>SEYY01000604.1:0-15000 GCA_009176605.1 Armadillidium nasatum
CGCAGTTGGGAACGACGCCCGTAACTACCACGCCCATGGGGGAATCGGGGCTGGCACTGTCGTGTGGAGAAGTCCCAATAACAGACACTCTGTTGGTGTTGGTGCTTATGCGGATCAGCATCGAGGGAGATTTGAGGGTTTCAGGTTGGTTGATTGGGTTTTCCAACCATTTTAAGAGTTATCTAAAAGATTTTATATTTTATTAATAGTGACCAACCCTTTTATTAATTTAGAATTCTTTCTATCAAAAATAAAATAAAATATTCTCTTTTTATATGTACTTAAGTTATTATTTTTGATTATTATTAATGTTATTATTGTTACTGATTATTAATTTTTTCCAATTTGGCCATTAGTTTTTGAGGTGAAAAGCAGGGATGCCCCAAAGGGTACAAATAGCCATGAACTTATGTGTAATATTTTTTGGAAGAAATTCCTGTCCAATAATCATCATTAACTTGTAAAGTATTTACACTGCAAATTGTCCTAATGAATCGTGGGACAAGTGGCAAAAATTTCACAATAAAATTTCAATAAAAAAAGACATGTTAAGCATAATAAATTGCTTCACCGACTTATTTCTAATAAGAAAATAACTGAAAAAATTTGTTGTGACATTTTTGCCATTTGTCCAACGATTCGTTAGGACATTTTTGTATGTAAGGTTAATTAAATAAAAAAAAAAGTAATTTTTTAAAAATTAAAATAATTATTAGAATTTTTAAAAAAAGTAAATAAGGCAGTTAATATTTGATTTCATATTTGATAAAAAGTATTCTAAAATTAAATGCTGTATTTCCTAATGTTTTTTTAAATATGTGCGTTTGTACGTGCATGCGTGCATGCGTGCGTTGTGTGCATGTATGTGTGTAATCAATACACACTAACTTGATTTTTACAATCTTTTTCCAGGTACCAATCAAGACCCAATTTTGGAGCAGGAATTGGATATCGATTCAGATTTTAATATTATTTTATTTTTTAATATAATTTTTTTTTTTTTTTTTTTTTTTTATTATTTAATTATTTTACTAATATTTATTTTTTTTTTAAATATCCTTTAAATAAATTGAAGTTTTTCGGGTTAACTTTTTCAAATGCAGAATTCTTCATACAAAAAAATTGAAATACAGAAGCATGTATGTTGAACCAGTGTCAAGAAACATGTCCTAACAGCAAACCTCTTTAGCACATGCATCTGAACATCACACCTCTTCGACACATATCCTAGCAGCATATCTTTGTAACACACACATCCCATCAGCACACCTCTTTAACATACACATCCTTACAGCAAACCCCTCTGACACACACATCCTGACAGCACACTTATGACACACTTATACGTACAGCACACCTATGACACACACATACGTACAGCACACCTATGACACACACATCTGCCAACACTACTATGACACACACATACGTACAGCAAACCTATGGCACACACATTCTGACAGCACACCTATGACACACACATACGTACAGCACACCTTTGACACACTCATCCTGACAACATAACTATGACACACACATACGTACAGCACACCTATGTCACACATATCCTAACAGTACACTTCTCTGAAATAACAGTCAAACTCAAACAGGCCTCTCCAAGATGAGATTCCTACATTATTATAGGCCAATCTTAAAAAAGCAAGAACTTAAAAATAGGAAAGTAACAACACAGTTCAGTATGCGATTTAGTTGATATTATAATATGAAGTCTACAGTTTTGAAGATACATGCCTAATAATAATAATCATTTATCATTCCAATTGAAATCAAAAAACACAACTGCAATTCCACATACGTTCCTTCGTAATAGGCTGGGAGAGGTGTCTTTCTCACCGAAGACTTGAGTAAATAGAAAGGGATACATAAGGAGCTGATCGGAAGAACCCAAGAGTGGAAAAAGAGTTTAACAGTATAAGTAGCTGAAGATAAAGAAAGGTTTAGAATGTTGCGTTCGACTCCAAGGTTGTCAGGTATGCGAGAAGGAAGCTGCACCATCTTCTCAAAGTTATTTTGGATATTTTGTTTAGAGAAATGGAAGGCAAATTTTCAGGCAATATCATGAGAACTAGAAGATACCCATTGACGGTGGTGAACGCTGAAATCCCCTAAAATGATGATTTCAGAAAATGGAGTTTAAGAGAGATAATGTATTCTATTTTGGAGTTATCAGAGTCGAATAATTTAGGATTTATATAATTTAGTAGATTAGGAGGCAAATAAACAGAACAAATGAATTTGGTCAAAGAGTATCCAAAAAGGCTAAGCCACAAAGTGGAAAATTCGTAAGATCCCAAATTAAGGAAACAAGAACAGAAAACATCGTTGTTACACTTGCGAAATATCCACCTCTGGCATAAAATTGAAAAAGACAATAAGAGGGATCAGGGAAGGGTTTTGCCTTCGGATAGCTCAAGTATCTGCATTTTTGTCAAGAACGAGAAGTGAGATGTAGAAGAAGAGAGGTGATGTTCAATAACGTAAAATTAGAAAAAAAAACAGCGAGTGTTGCAGAAATTACTGAAAAAGAAACCGGCACAGGCCAAGCAGGTGGCTGGAATTTTTGGGCTCCACCCCAAGTGATAATGGGGTGAGATGGATGAGATGGATGGGCTCTCCAAGCATCTCCGAGGCAGGCTCAAGCTTCGTCATTTTAAGTCTTTTCTTAGAGGATAAAGTTTGAGAATATACTTCTAATCTGTGGAGGAACGGTTCAATTTCAATTTTTCTTAATTTTCAGCCGATTCCCATTAAATTTTTGAATGTATATAGCTTTTTTCCGGTGAAAAAGTCAATTTCTAGCGTTTTTCTGAGTCTAAAACGGTTAATTTTTTTTGGGGGGAGGGGGAAATTTGACCCTTTTTCAAATGAGTGGTTGGTCCAAACCACTTTTTGAAATTATCTAAAATTTGGATTACATATTCAGAATTCTACTGGCTACAAAAACATTTAATTGAGTTTTGTTCCCTGAGTTTTACGAAAAATGTTATAAGCACAAAACTGACCAACTGTCGCAAAAAATTTGTTTGAATAAAAAATCCACCTTTTCGGACAAAAAGAAAAAAAAAAAAAAAAAAAATGCAACTACAAAACTTCTTATTTTTAGTAAGTGTATAGAGAAGGATGGGGCTACAAATTCCTCTCTATACTTTATTCGATGCGATTCGTTGGTTTCGAAATATGGCCTCTCAAATATGGTCCATTTTTGACTAAATATCAAAAATTCCCAAAGTTTGAGGCTGTATCTCACTTCAAGCAAATAGCATTTAATAATGTACTAAATAAAAGTTGTATCCCTATTCATCCTCTAAACAATATCCAAAAATAAGAAATTAGTAAGTTGCGTTTTATTTTTAAATAATATTTTTGTCCGGAAGGGTAAGTTTTCCGCAAATTTTTTTTTTTTTTAATAAAAAATTCAAGTGCTTATACCTTTTTTTCTAGACGTGATATCAAAAATCTGTTCCCTAATGCAAGAAATTGGGGCTAAGATTAATCAGTAAAATTTTCCGCTCTTGTGGACCAGTGGTTTGGCCCCACTATTCATTTTTTTTTTTTTTTGGACCTTGGGTCCAAATAACTTTCTAACCTCTAAATCTCAGAAAAATGTCATAAATGAACGTTTTAGGGAAAAATGCATTAACTGAAATTTGATATCACAAGAAAATTTTTTTTAAAGATTGGACCCTCCTCTAAGATGGGGAGAGGGAGGCGAGAATATGAGTTTGTCCATTGCAAGCTTGAGGGCAAGCCAAATATATCGTCTGAGAAGATGAAACCTGGAAAGGACGAACCGAAGGGAGCGGAGTGCAGAAGAAGCATTAATATATATATATATATATATATATAAATATATATATATTATTTTATATAATATATATATATATATATATATATATATATATAATTTATATTCGTCTAACGTAACTAACAGGGGAAATCAAGCACAAGTGTTCTTAAGAAAATAAACAAAATCATGCTAATTTTATTTGGGGTTTCCCGATTAAATATCGCTATCATATCACGATTTAAATATCGTTATCATATCAAAGACTGATTTGAGTCATAGAGAAGTGAAAAGAAGATCAACAGTCGAGCACTAAGCCCACAAGAGATCGGTTCTGAACTTCCACTAGTGAGAACTAAAAGACCTAAAAACAACTAAATAGCTAAAAGGGAACCAAAATAACTAAAAGAACTAATAATAGAAAAAAGAACTAAGAATTAAAAAAGAGTCTAAAAGAACTAAAAGAACTTGAAAAAGAAAAGACGAGAAAATGAATCCATCAACAGACGTTGCCTTGAGTCATCAAAACCGCGATGGCAAAGACAGACCAGTTGGGAAGGTAAGCAAAACGGAAGAAATTATTTTTTTTTAAATTTTATTTTAAAACTATGAAAATAATAATAATAATAATAATAATATAATAATATAATAAATAATAATAATAATAATAATATAATAATAATATTAAAAGGAAATTATTATTTAATATTTTATTTAAATTATTATTATATTATTATTATTTTATTATTATTATTATTATTATTATTATTTATTATTATTATTTTCATAGTTTTAAATAAAAATTTTAAAAAAAAATAATTTCTTCCGTTTTGCTTACCTTCCCAACTGGTCTGTCTTTGCCATCGCGGTTTTGATGACTCAAGGCAAGGTCTGTTGATGGGTTCATTCTTTCGTCTTTTCTTTTTCAAGTTCTTTTAGTTCTTTTAGACTCTTTTTAATTCTTAGTTCTTTTTTCTATTATTAGTTCTTTTAGTTATTTTGGTTCCCTTTCAGCTATTTAGTTATTTTTAGGTCTTTTAGTTCTCACTAGTGGAAGTTCAGAACCGATCTCTTGTGGGCTTAGTGCTCGACTGTTGATCTTCTTTTCACTTCTCTATGACTCAAATCAGTCTTTGATATGATAACGATATTTAAATCGTGATATGATAGCAATATTTAATCGGGAAACCCCAAATAAAATTAGCATGATTTTGTTTATTTTCTTATGAACACTTGTGCTTGATTTCCCCTGTTAGTCACGTTAGACGATATATATATATATATTATATATATATATATATATATATATATATATATATATATATATATATATATATATATATATATATATATATATGCTTTCTTCTGCACTCTGCTCTCCTTCGGTTCGTCCTTTCCAGGTTTCATCTTCTCAGACGATATATTTGGCTTGCCCTCAAGCTTGCAATGGACAAACTCATATTCTCGCCTCCCTCTCCCCATCTTTAGAGGAGGTTCCAATCTTTAAAAAAACGTATAAGCTGAAAATTTCAGTGTATATTCATTTTTCCCTAAAGTTTTACTTTCATTTCTGACGTTTTTCTGAGATTTTAGAGGTTAGAAAGTTATTTGGACCCAAAGGTCAAAAAAAAAAAAAAATGAATAGTGGGGCCAAACTACTGGTCTAAATGAGCTGAAAATTTAACTGAATAATCTTAGCCCCAATTTCTTGCATTAGGGAACAGATTTTTGAAATCACGTCTAGAAAAAAAGGTATAAGCACTTGAATTTTTTTTTTTTAAAAAAAAAAAAAAAATTTTTTTTTTGCGGAAAACTTACCCTTCCGGACAAAAATATTATTTAAAAATAAAACGCAACTTACTAATTTCTTATTTTTGGATATTGTTTAGAGGATGAATAGGGATACAACTTTTATTTAGTACATTATTAAATGCTATTTACTTGAAGTGAGATACAGCCTCAAACTTTGGGAATTTTTGATATTTAGTCAAAAATGGACCATATTTGAGAGGCCATATTTCGAAACCAACGAATCGCATCGAATAAAGTATAGAGAGGAATTTGTAGCCCCATCCCTTCTCTATACACTCACTAAAAATAAGAAGTTTTGTAGTTGTAGTTTTTTTTTTATTTTTGTCCGAAAAGGTGGATTTTTTATTCAAACAAATGTTTTGCGATAGTAGGTCAGTTTTGTGCTTATAACATTTTTCGTAAAACTCAGGGAACAAAACTCAATTAAATGATTTGTAGCCAGTAGAATTCTGAATATGTAGTCCAAATTTTAGATAATTTCAAAAAGTGGTTTGGACCAACCACTCATTTGAAAAAGGGTCAAATTTCCCCCTCCCCCCCCCAAAAAAATAACCGTTTTAGACTCAGAAAAACGCTAGAAATTGACTTTTTCACCGTGAAAAAAGCTATATACATTGAAAAATTTAATGGGGATCGGCTGAAAATTAAGAAAAATTGAAATTGAACCGTTCCTTTTACGGGTCCTCCACAGACTTAGAAGTAAATTCTCAAAATTTATCCTCTAAGAAAAGACTTAAAATGACGAAGCTTGAGCCTGCCTCGGAGATGCTTGGAGGAGGTTGCATTCAAATAATGACCTTCATCCACTCCTCCCCCCATTATCACTTGGGGTTGGTAGCCACAAAAAATTCTCAGCCCACCTGCTTGGCCTTGTGCGTGGTATTCTTTTTTCAGTAATTTCTGCAACACTCGCTGTTTTTTTTCTAATTTTACGTTATTGAACATCACCTCTCTTCTTCTAGATCTCACTTCTCGTTCTTGACAAAAATACAGATACTTGAGCATCCGAAGGCAAACCCTTCCCTGATCCCTCTTATTGTCTCTTTCAATTTTATGCCAAAGGTGGATATTTTGCAAGTGTAACAACGATGTTTTCTGTTCTTGTTTCCTTAATTTGGGATCTTACGAATTTTCCACTTTGTGGCTTAGCCTTTTTGGATACTCTTTGACCAAATTCATTTGTTCTGTTTATTTGCCTCCTAATCTACTAAATTATATAAATCCTAAATTATTCGACTCTGATAACTCCAAAATAGAATACATTATCTCTCTTAAACTCCATTTTCTGAAATCATCATTTTAGGGGATTTCAGCGTTCACCACCGTCAATGGATATCTTCTAGTTCTTATGATACTGCCTGAAAATTTGACTTCCATTTCTCTAAACAAAATATCCAAAATAATTTTGAGTAGATGGTGCAGCTTCCTTCTCGCATACCTGACAACCTTGGAGTCGAAAGCAAACTTTCTAGACCTTTCTTTATCTTCAGCTACTTATACTGTTAAACTCTTTTTCCACTCTTGGGTTCTTCCGATCAGCTCCTTATGTATCCCTTTCTATTTACTCAAGTCTTCGGTGAGAAAGACACCCCTCCCAGCCTATTAAGAAGGAACGTATGTGGAATTGCAGTTGTGTTTTTTGATTTCAATTGGAATGATAAATGATTATTATTATTAGGCATGTATCTTCAAAACTGTAGACTTCATATTATAATATCAACTAAATCGCATACTGAACTGTGTTGTTACTTTCCTATTTTTAAGTTCTTGCTTTTTTAAGATTGGCCTATAATAATGTAGGAATCTCATCTTGGAGAGGCCTGTTTGAGTTTGACTGTTATTTCAGAGAAGTGTACTGTTAGCATATGTGTGACATAGGTGTGCTGTACGTATGTGTGTGTCATAGTTATGTTGTCAGGATGAGTGTGTCAAAGGTGTGCTGTACGTATGTGTGTGTCATAGGTGTGCTGTCAGAATGTGTGTGCCATAGGTTTGCTGTACGTATGTGTGTGTCATAGTAGTGTTGGCAGGATGAGTGTGTCATAGATGTGCTATACGTATGTGTGTGTCATAGTTGTGCTGTTAGGATGTGTGTCATAGTTGTGCTGTTAGGATGTGTGTGTCATAGGTGTGCTGTACGTATGTGTGTGTCATAGGTGTGCTGTACGTATAAGTGTGTCATAAGTGTGCTGTCAGGATGTGTGTGTCAGAGGGGTTTGCTGTAAGGATGTGTATGTTAAAGAGGTGTGCTGATGGGATGTGTGTGTTACAAAGATATGCTGCTAGGATATGTGTCGAAGAGGTGTGATGTTCAGATGCATGTGCTAAAGAGGTTTGCTGTTAGGACATGTTTCTTGACACTGGTTCAACATACATGCTTCTGTATTTCAATTTTTTTGTATGAAGAATTCTGCATTTGAAAAAGTTAACCCGAAAAACTTCAATTTTTTTAAAGGATATTTAAAAAAATAAATAAATAGATTAATTAGTAAAATAATTTTATTTTTAACTGAAATATTTTACAGTGGCATACCAAATTATTTATTAAAAAATAAAATAATATCTAAAATCTGAATCGATATCCAATTCCTGCTCCAAAATTGGGTCTTGATTGGTACCTGGAAAAAGATTGTAAAAATCAAGTTAGTGTGTATTAATTACACACATACATGCACACGCACGCACGCATGCACGTATGCACGTACAAACGCACAAATTTCAAAAAAACATTATTAAATACAGCATTTAATTTTATAATACTTTTTATCAAATATGAAATCAAATATTTACTGCCTTATTTACTTTTTTTTAAAAATTCAATTAATAATTATTTTTTAATTTTTTAAAAAATAATAGACTTTAGACTTTATTTAATTAACCTTACATACACTGCAAAGATTGTCCTAACGAATCGTTGGGACAAATGGCAAAAATGTCACAACAAATTTTTTCAGTTATTTTCTTTTTAGATAATAAGTCGGTGAAGCAATTTTATTATGCTTAACATGTCTTTTTTTCTATTGAAATTTTTATTGTGAAATTTTTGCCACTTGTCCCAACGATTCATTAGGACAATTTTTGCAGTGTAAATACTTTACAAGTTAATGATGATTATTGGACAGGAATTTCTTCCAAAAAATATTACACAAAAGTTCATGACTATTCGTACCCTTTGGGGCATCCCTCCTTTTCACCTCAAAAACTAATGCCCAAATTGAAAAAATTAATAATCAGTAACAATAATAACATTAAGTAAATAATCAGTAACAATAATAACATTAAGTACATAGAAAAAGAGAATATTTTATTTTATTTTTGATAGAAAGAATTCTAAATTAATAAAAGGGTTGGTCACTATTAATAAAATTTAAAATCGTTTAAATAACTTTTAAAGTGGTTGGAAAACACAATCAACCAACCTGAAACCCTCAAATCTCCCTCGATGCTGATCCGCATAAGCACCAACACCAACAGAGTGTCTGTTATTGGGACTTCTCCACACGACAGTGCCGGCCCCGATTCCCCCATGGGCGTGGTAGTTACGGGCGTCGTTCCCAACTGCGTTAAGATCGAGTCTTCCGTGAATCTGTTTATTTAATTAAAATGAACGAATTGGCTACTTAATATTTGGTCCTATGACGTCATTTCGTAATATATATATATATATATATATATATATATATATATATATATATATATATATATATATATATATATATATATATATATATATATATATATATATATATATATATATATATATATATATATATATATATATATATAGAGAGAGAGAGAGAGAGAGAGAGAGAGAGAGAGAGAGAGAGAGAGACTATCTATCATTTTGTTAAATGTGTTCATTTTTCTTACCTGTCCAACTGGTCGATCTCTGCCATTGGCGTCTTGATGACTCAATGCAAGACCCATCGCCTGATTCGCAACTTGTCTTTTCGTTCTCACTAATGAACCGAAATCTTCATCAAAATCTTCATCATTGATGTCTTCCGATGGGTGTAACACCGAGTCTTCATTATCTGCAGGAATTTCAAACAAATCATTCTTTTCACTAGAGTCTTTGGAACCATCTTCAATATAGTAGGCTTGTGTACCAACAATGGCGCACAATAGAACGAAAGAGAGAAAGATCTTCATCTTTGTGGAGAATTTGTTTCAAATTAAGAACTTGTGTGTAAAAAGTTTGACTGATGATCTGGTTCTGCCATTTCGATGTATCAAAACCCGTCTTTTATAAGACGAGAATGAAAGATGGGAAAACCGATTTAAAGTTTCGGTATTATACTGAGGGCATTTGCTTGTGATTTCCCCTCTCTGATCGAGGATTCCCCTCTTCTTTGTAATATGAGACGTATCATATAAATTAGACTATTTTTTTTTAAATTTATTTTTCTTTTAAAATAATATATATATAATATATATAAATATATATATATATATATATATATATATATATATATATATATATATATATATATATATATATATATATATATATATATATATATATATATATATATATATATATATATATATATATATATAGTTCCCATGATACAAACGGTGAGTGTGCCTTCCATTTCACTATCCAAAACGACCTTGAGCAGTTGGTCCACCTCCCTACTCGTATCCCTGACCGCCATGGAGATGAACCCAACATTCTAGACCTTTTTCTAACTCCTAATCCTTCTCCTTATACTGTCAAACTCTATCCACATCTGGGTTATATTCTGATTTCTAGTTTGATGAACAACACCAGCCACTCATTAAAAAATTTCTATAGGTCCTAATCAAATAATGAATCAGAATTGCTCAAAGTAGTGTTCGAGGATTGATTAGCCAAGCATACAAATTGGGAGAGTATAAATATTCGAAGAGGACGTACCTATTACTAATTTTTGAAGAAACTAATGTAAAATTCAGATTACCAGCTCAAGAAGTATGTTTTTGATTCCCTATTTCATTTAGTTAATTTACCTTACTTTTATCTTTACGTATCAAAGTACTCTCATTATTTTTATCATTAAATTAAGATTAGAAGTTTGTTGTAAAAGTAAGTTAGATCCTTCTGTATCACGTGTACTATTAAATGAACATTGAAAATTTACAAACTGAAGATTGTGTTCCTTTATGTCATTTGAGTATCGTATTTATTCAAAATTATTCCTTCGTGTACACAACCCGTGATGTCTGGATTATTCTCCCATCCACTTATTTTTAATAAAAGCAGGATTACTTCAACAATTTCTTGTTCTGTAGGAACACCTCCTATTAACAATTATTCAGTCTCCCAATTTGGATCCAAATCTATTAGAGAGATAAAATGTATTTTTCATTCTTTCTGATGTAGATTGTAAAAAATTTTTTGTCCTTCTCCTGAGAGTTAATCTAAGATTGGACTCTATACAGGTATTTCAAAAAAAAAATAATAAATAAAATTGGAATATTTTCCTTTTAAATTTCGTTTCTCATTGAAAATTGAGATGATTCTTGAAAAATATCTTGGTTCACAAACCTTATCATGGTTCACGAACCCCATATTGGAGAGAATTTTTTTGAACTTTGCGACTATGTCAGGGGATGTGGTGTTCTAGATGTGATATTGGGGATTATCTAAACCGGTTTGCTTTTCCAAATTTTTGGGTGAATTGTTTTACAAAAGTTTGAGAAATTTGATGACAGTTCTTGTAAGTGATTTTGTTGAACGTACTAGCAGGTTGATTTGAGAAAATCTGAGGTTGGGGATAAATAAGAAGAATTTATCAGGATAAGAAAATCATGCTATCTTATGACAAACATGTTTTTATCTTTTGAAAATGATGTGATAATTTTACATTGTTCTGGCAGGATTGTTTGTATTGTTATATGATCAGGACAAATCACGTTATAGGACCAATAACAAATCATAGCAAATTTTTGTACATTTTACATTTTTTTCATCTGTAGTCAAAAGAAGGAGATACCAAATTTTGGATGCAAAAGTAAATGTGGATATGATAAATAGTTTGGATGTCTGACTGTAGGATCTCTTTATGGAAGTTATAATGTTATTAGGTTGAGGCATGAAGGATGTTAATTTTATTGTTTGAATTAAAGGTCACGCATGATAATAGGTCATCCTGATGACCTTCTTTACAGGTGTATTAGGTGTGAGTGTATATATATATGTGTGTGTATAGCTAGGGTTGTGGGATCCGAATAATAATCCGATTTCGGTTCCTAGTTCAATCCGACTTTTCCTTTTATATCCGGTTCTAATTCCGACCACTTGTAAATATGCCTACCCTGAATCCAACCAAATTTAACCGATTTTGAAATAAGACCAATTTTGGAATGTTTCTGGTGTATAGGCTATAAAACCCACACGCACACCCACACTCACACCCACACACCCACACCCTCACCCGCACCCGCACACCATTTATATATATATATATATATATATATATATATATATATATATATATATATATATATATATATATATATATATATATATATATATATATATATATATATATATATATATATATATATAATCAGATGACACGGTTTAAACTTCTTTCAAAGAATAGTGGTTTCATTCTCCCCAGTTTCATTCATACTTCCGAGTTTTCCCCCATTCCAAATACACCATTTTATTTTCCCCCAATCCAAATACCCCATTTTATTACCTAAGAAATCTATTCATTTGTGTGTTTGTTCGTTCGTTCGTTCATCATTGTTTTTATATTAAGTGTCATTTACGTGTTTACGTAAGAACCGATTTCCTCCCTTGATTATGTTGCTATTTATGAACAATAACAATAATAATTAATAATAATAATAATAATAATAATAATAATAATAATAATAATAATAATAATAATAATAATAATAATAATAATAATAATAATAATAATAATAATAATAATAATAATAATAATAATAATAATAATAATAATAATAATAATAATAATAATAATAATAATAATAATAATAATAATAATAATAATAATAATAATAATAATAATAATAATAATAAATAATAATAATAATAATAATAATAATAATAATAATAATAATAATAATAATAATAATAATAATAATAATAATAATAATAATAATAATAATAATAATGATAATAATAATAATAGAAGAAGAAGAAGAAGATTCAAATTATTCCTTCACTCTCTGATTATCATTGCTATTACAATGAATGTTGCTCTTCAGAACTCTCACGTCGCATACCTCCTCCATTGAGGACTCGTGGGACATGACTTTCTACAAAGTCTCGTCCCATCTCTGTTCACCTCTCCGACCCCAGACTTAACTGCTATGCTCAATCTCACATGTACTCTACTGGTCAAGTCTGGAACACACTTCCTTTTTCTCTTTTTCGAACTTCCATTAATTTGTACCCATTTAAACGTCTTGTATTGGGACATGTCGACCTTTGATTTTGATCTCAAAAAAATTTTCAACTCTGGTTTAAAATCTGAAATTTTCTACCTGAGGATATATATATATATATATATATATATATATATATATATATATATATATATATATATATATATATATATATATATATATATATATATATATATATATATATAGTATATATATATATATATATATATATATATATATATATATATATATATATATATATATATATATATATATATATATATATATATATATATATATATATATATATATATATATATATATATATATATATATATATATATATATATATATATATATATATATATATATATATATATATATATATATATATATATATATATATATATACAGTGATAATCACTGTTAACGACCGGAGTCATCTTTTATGTATGTATGTATGTATGTATGTATGTATGTATGTATGTATGTATGTATGTATGTATGTATGTATGTATGTATGTATGTATGTATGAAAGATTGCTAATTTGGAAAATAGTAAAAAAATTTGAGTTACGTAAAATGTATCCGATAAGGAACCGATGTAAACGAGCAATCACCGGTTATATTTATAATTTTGTAGCATTTACGAAGTATGTGAACGTAGCGTTGCCTTCAGAGTGGAAATAACGCAACATCCTTGAAAAATATTTTCCTTTTTTGGGCTTCCCAACTAAGATCGATTTGTAATAAATAGCGATCATTTGATATCTCTGGTAGTCATTAGCAGGTTCGCTTTCTCTTTGTACGCAAGTTTGTTGATCAAATTGTTGACGATGAAGGTCTTTCTTTCATTTATCTTACTGAGTGTGGTTGTTGGTACTCAAGCTCGTTACATTAGCGATGGATTAAATAACTCTGGTGAAAAGAATACTTGGTTTGATATGCCTGATATCTTAAAAGGGCTCATAGGTGATTCCCGCGAAGATAGTAAAGATAAGGATATTAAAAACTCTGGAGAAGTATACCAAGATATTGATTTAAACAATATAGGAGCAAAAGATGATGATTTATACAACTCTGGTGAAGACAGTAATTATGACAGTAAAGAAATAAACAATGATGATTTGTACGACTCTGGAGAAGATAACGATTACAACAGTCAGGAAATTAACGATGATGATTTGTACAACTCTGGTGAAGATAACGTTTACAACAGCAAAGAAAATGATTTAAACAACTCTGATGAAGATAACGATTACAACAGTCAAGAAATTAACGATGATGATTTGTACAACTCTAAAGAAGATAACGATTACAACAGTCAAGAAATTAACGATGATGATTTGTACAACTACAACAGCAAAGAAAACTACAACTCTGATGAAGATAACGATTACAACAGTCAAGAAATTAACGATGAGGATTTGTACAACTCTAAAGAAGATAACGATTACAACAGTGAGGAAATTAACGATGATGATTTGTACAACTCTGGTGAAGATAACGTTTACAACAGCAAAGAAAATGATTTGTTACAACTCTGGTGAAGATGACATTTACAACAGCAAAGAAAACGATTTGTACGACTCTGATGAAGATAACGATTACAACAGTCAAGAAATTAACGATGATGATTTGTACAACTCTGGGGAGAAAAATTTCTATTAAATATCTGCCGATCACACATACGGGGAAAGATGAAACAGATTTGTATTCTTCAGAAGAACTAAACTGAAGATTTGAAATCAGAATTTTAGTTATGTCTTAAATATATATATATATATATATATATATATATATATATATATATATATATATATATATATATATATATATATATATATAATATATATATATATATATATATATATATATATATATATATATATATATATATATATATATATATATATATATATATATATATATATATATATATATATATATATATATATATATATATATATATATAT
>SEYY01000604.1:25000-27500 GCA_009176605.1 Armadillidium nasatum
CACCTTACTACACAGTTTCATCCTTTCTCAGTCCAACTCTCTAACCCCAGACTTAGTCGTTCGCTATGCTTAATTTAACATATACTCTACTGGTAAAGTATGGAACACACTCCCTTTATCTGTTTTCCCAACTTCCTTTGACATAAACATTTCCAAACGCCGTTTTCGGGACATGCTGGCCTTTTATGACCAGATTTCCGATGTTTTCCCAGACTGTGGTGAAAATTAGTAGGCCCCTGGCCTTTTGCCCACCCGAGTGTTATATAATATATATATATATATATATATATATATATATATATATATATATATATATATATATATATATATATATATATATATATATATATATATATATATATATATATATATATATATATATATATATATATATATATATATATATATATATATATATATATATATATATATATATATATATATATATATATATATATATATATATATATATATATAAATTTTTGTTTGAGAGGATATACATAAATGTAAGCATTTTCCTTTCAGGAAATCCCTATTATTTCGATTTAAAATAAAATCAATTTTTTTTAACATTATTTTAAATAGAATTTTGTTTTCATTTTCTCTTTAAGTAAACATTCATTAGCGACTGAGTTTAGAATAAATTTCTATTGACAATGATCAATCTTTATACATTTGTGTTATTGTGTGCCACCATTATTGGTACTCAAGTGTTTTCCCTTAGAAGTGATTCGGAAAGTTTGGATCAGAAATATAATCCATTTGTCTATATACAAAATGCAGACATAAAATTACTTGTCCAAGTAGGAGGTAATAACGATTCAACAAGTTTCAACGAATTTGGAGATCTTCGTCCTGATTATGAAAATGAAGATATAACAGACAACAATTTACAGGATTTAGGCTTTGACACAAATGAAGACGAAAAAAACAAATTTAGTGTGAAAGACGTTACAAGTGAAGAAATAAATGATCGATTTGTACGAAAATGATTTGGAAAAATCTGGTGGAAAATATTTTACTGATGAGGCGATAAAACAACGATTTGAATAATGATTTGAACAAAAATGAGGAAAAATATTTTACTGATGAGGCAAAAAATAACGATTTGAATAATGATGTGAACAAATCTGGACTGGTGGAAAATATTTTACTGATGAGGCAAAAAACATCGATTTGAATAATGATGTGAACAAATCTGATGGAAAATATTTTACTGATGAGGCAAAAAACATCGATTTGAATAATGATGTGAACAAATCTGATGGAAAATATTTTACTGATGAGGCAAAAAACATCGATTTGAATAATGATGTGAACAAATCTGATGGAAAATATTTTACTGATGAGGCAAAAAACATCGATTTGAATAATGATGTGAACAAATCTGATGGAAAATATTTTACTGATGAGGCAAAAAACATCGATTTGAATAATGATGTGAACAAATCTGGTGGAAAATATTTTACTGAAGATGCCACAAATGAAGAAGCAAAAGATAACAACGATTTGGATAAAAACAATCTGGACAATTCTGGTGAGATTTAGCTAATTTTCTTTAAATAATTAAATTATTTAAATATTATTTGAATAATTTATTTATTTTATTTATGTTATAAACCAATTTTTTAAACTTCAAATTTCTCTTCGGGTATTTGTCATGAATTCCATTTTATTTTTTAATTTCACAGAAACATTTTAAAAAAATTATTTTCCAGTTATCTTTAAAAACTTTGCCTTTTTAGATAAAAACCTCTTCTTAATTTTCTCGTAAAATCCATCTTTTAGTTGTTTTAATTCTCAACTTCACAGCCTTGTTATAAATTATGTTAATTCATTCTTTTAATTTTTGATTATTTTTTAAAGTAGTTTTATTTTATGCAATTTTAGATACTGATTGTATTGACGAATGCAAGAAAGTATTAAATGAACCTACGTTTCAAGTAGAACAATCAGAAGCACAAAGAAACTCGTTTTGTAGAAATTTCTGCGAACAAGAAAGAAAAAGAAAATTCCAGTGAATCAAATCTGCTCAATACAAAACTTCAGAGATTCAGGTTTGTTAATTAGAATGCTACGGATGTTTAGCTTTACTGATTAGAAGATTCTAAGGGTTTGAGTGTATTTGTTGGTGGTTTGAGTTTATTTGCTGGTAGATTTAGGGTACTTGGAAATGTTCATTTGATGGTTCCGGACGTTCGGGTTTGCTTATCAAATGATATTAGAGGTTTAAGAATGTTTAGTTGTTACTTTCTGTGTGTGTGAGAGTGGGAATGGGAAGAGGGTGAGAGAGAGGGAAGGAATATATGGTATTGTGAGGAAGTATCAACACAATTTGATAAAACACAACCATTATAACCTTTCCAGGTTTCCAAGTGCAAATCAACACCCAAGATTGATGATTAATGAAAAGGTTTAAATAACATTTTACGCAACGTCTATATCATATATATATATATATATATATATATATATATATATATATATATATATATATATA
>SEYY01000604.1:32500-40000 GCA_009176605.1 Armadillidium nasatum
ATATATATATATATAATATATATATATATATATATATATATATATATATATATATATATATATATATATATATATATATATATATATATATATATATATATATATATATATATATATATATATATATATCTCCTCTGGTAATTAATATCCGGTAGCCTACCAAAAAAATAACCAGAGTAAGGAGAATAATCCAAACCATAACCAAATCAATGTCAACCCCCGACAAAAAAAAAAAGGAAAATAAACTGTGCTTGAAGGTGAACAAGTCAAAAAAAAGTGAGAAGATAAAGAAACCTTGTTCCAAACTTTACAAGCAAAGTACATAATAGAATGAGCATAGGATATAAGACTTGGACCGAAGAGCTGAACAAAGAAAAGAAGAAACTGTGTGGAAAGACAAGACGCAATGCTTCTCTCAAAGGAGGAGGAATGGCACAAGATAAATCAGAAGACCAATGTTTGTTGTAATGTTACAGAGGTATGAGCTGAACCATCAATTCAAGGTTATTGTTATATATTGAGAAAAGGTAAGTGAATAATCCAGCTGTATCTTGAGAAATAGAGGAAATCCATTCTCGATGAAAAGCATTACGATCACCAAGAATAATTATTTCAAATAAACGAGAAGACGAGAGAATGTGTTTCATTCGAGATTAGATAATGGAGAAATATAAGACAGTCATCATTGTTAGGAGAAAAATAAGCAAATAAGCAGAATAGATGAATTTACTCATAAATTGAAGAACAGAGCCTAAATCGTTAGGTAGAAAACTCAGAAGACTCCAAATTATAAGAACACGAGAGCTGCGAACTTCTGTGAGTGATTAAAAAAGCAATACACACACAACATGGCTCATCTGTGTCCTACATATGTGGTTGCCGTCATATACCAGGTGTGTATGATTGTATAAATAGTTTGGGAAGGAGGGGGAAAGAAGAGAGGAGTACCTACTAAACAAACCAATTGACACCCCATTGTTGAGTAGAATGTAACCTGGATTATTTTCTCTGAGGTACATAATATATATCTATATATATATATATATATATATATATATATATATAATATATATATATATATATATATATATATATATATATATATATATATATATATATATATATATAATATATATAT
Source organism: Armadillidium nasatum (assembly GCA_009176605.1). NCBI lineage: Eukaryota > Metazoa > Arthropoda > Malacostraca > Isopoda > Armadillidiidae > Armadillidium > Armadillidium nasatum. The sequence goes on from SEYY01000604.1 coordinate 33,639, forward strand.
ATATATCTTCTGAACTCTCCCTTCGCATAACTCCTCCATTGAGAAAGATCTTGCGTGACACGCCTTTCTACACAGTTTCATCCTTTGGATATATATATATATATATATATATATATATATATATATATATATATATATATATATATATATATATATATATATATATGTATGTATATTTACAATTAACCATCACTCAAGGCCAGAGCCCTTTTCAAGGAGGTGGCATAAATATATAACAGAAGAAGAAACCCCACCTAAGACCGAACCTAACGCAAATCTCTCAGGTGAGCACAGACGAAGGCCTTGAAGAGAGGAAGAATAAATGAAGGGGGAAAACAAGATGGTGTGGAGTTCCATAGAACAAAATTGTCTGGAAAGAAGGAGATGATAGTTTCAAAGAGCAAGTCTAGGGTTTCCAGTATTCACACGAAAAATTCGCAACGAAAGCTGGGCACCCCTTGTGCTACAAGGGTGACGCAGTGGTGGTGTAACGCGAAAGGTCAATTCCCTTGAGCACCTTCCATTGCAGTACCAATTGAAAAGAGATAGTGTGCCAACAATTCGTCGCAGAAGATGGAGGGTCAAGAGAGTTTGAGAGTGTGGGGCAGTTTATTAGTCTTTTTGTCTTAGACTCAACCCAATCCAAAAAAGTGGAGGACCTGGAGCTCCCTTAAATGTGATAACAGCATTCCATACAAGGGCGAATAAGACCCTTATATAGTTTGAGCAACTGTTCAGAAGAAAAGGAATTCCCTTAACCTGAATAATATTCCCAGCCTTCTTAGGGGCCGCCTTTGTATCCATAGTGATTGCTTATATTTAGACCAAGAATGTTTATGCTATCTACAGAAGAGGCAGGAGAGCCATCGAAGAAGACAGGAAAGTTAGAAGGTGTTTTTGAGAAGGAGATGTGAAGAAGTTAAGTTTTTAAAGACCCCACTGGGAAATCCCATCTAGATCGGCAAAAATAAAATCGAAAAGTTGAAGACGAGAAGCAACCCTAGAAGAAAAAAAAAGGGAGTAGAATTAAAATGAGTAGAAGATTAGAGAGTTGAGTCATCAGCATAAAAGTGAACAAAGTTAGAAGTGCAGTTTAGAAGAACGTTAATGAAAAGATTAAATATGAAAATAAAAGACCAGAAGAGCACACAATTAACAGGGAAGGAAAGAGAGGCCGATATGGAACGGTCTGAAAGAGAATTAGAAATAAATAAATATATATATATATATATATATATATATATATATATATATATATATATATATATATATATATATATATATATATATATATATATATATATATATATATATATATATATATATATATATAGTTCTCTTTCAGACCGTTCCATATCGGCCTCTCCTTCCTTCCTTGTTAATTGTGGTGTTCTTCTGGTGTTTTATTTATATTATTATATATATATTATATATATATATATATATATATATATATATATATATATATATATATATATATTATATATATATATATATATATATATATATATATATATATATATATATATATATATATATATATATATATATATATATTATTAAAGGATATATTTTCCCTTTCGGATTTCCTTTCTTCGATCAAAATAAGTTAAAAATGTCTGAATTTTTCCCTAAAAATAGAATTATTTTCATTCTCTCTTAACACGAGTCAGAAAACAAGTCTAGAATAGATTTCTATTAAAATCAAGTATATAAATTTCTATTAATAATGCTAAGTTTTCATGCATTTGTGTTACTGTGTGATGTAATTATCGGTACGCAGTCATTTTTTATTAAAAGTGAATCGAAAAGTTTGGATGAGAAATATAAACCATTAGAATATACAAAAAATGAATACATTTCAGACGATTTAAATTTTCCCTCTACCGAACTTGATGATGGAAAATTTTATAACCCGTTTCGACCCCTTCTTCCTGCTTATAAAAATAAAAAGATTGCGGACGAAGATTTAAAAATTTTAGACCTTGGCAAAAAGGAAAGAGCAAAACACAAAAATGGTGTGATATACTTTGTTGTAGATGTCTCAAATGAAAAAGAATATGACAATAATTTGGATGATGGTGATTCTGACAAGTTTGATTGGATATACTTTCCTAAAATTTCCATGAGTGTAGAAACAAAAGACAACGATGTTGATGAATATGATTTCGGCAATTCTTTCTGGAAATACTTTGTCGAAAATGCTAAAAGAGAAGTAAAATAACAATGATTTGGATGAAGATGATTTGAACAAGTGTTGGGAAGTACTTTACTGAAGATAACACTATTAAAGGAAAAAATTACAATGATAAGGATGATGATGATTTGGATATTCATGATTGGAAATACTTTACTGAAGATGATACAGGAGAAAATGCAAAAGATAACGATATGGATGATTATGATTTCGGCATTCATGATTTGAACGTACTCTGCAGAAGATGACACTAGTGAAGAAGCAGATGACAACGATATAGATGATTATGATTTCGGCATTCATGATTTGAAGTACTCTGCAGAAGATGACGCTAGTGAAGAAGCAGATGACAACAGTATAGATGATTATGATTTTGGCATTCATGATTTGAAGTACTCTGCAGAAGATGACGCTAGTGAAGAAGCAGATGACAACAGTATAGATGATTATGATTTCGGCATTCATGATTTGAAGTACTCTGCAGAAGATGACGCTAGTGAAGAAGCAGATGACAACGATATAGATGATTATGATTTCGGCATTCATGATTTGAAGTACTCTGCAGAAAATGACGCTAGTGAAGAAGCAGATGACAACGAGTATGGATGATTATGATTTCGGCATTCATGATTTGAAGTACTCTGCAGAAGATGACACTAGTGAAGAAGCAGATGACAACGGTATGGATGATTATGATTTCGGCATTCATGATTTGAAGTACTCTGCAGAAGATGACGCTAGTGAAGAAGCAGATGACAACAGTATAGATGATTATGATTTCGGCATTCATGATTTGAAGTACTCTGCAGAAAATGACTCTAGTGAAGAAGCAGATGACAACAGTATAGATGATTATGATTTCGGCATTCATGATTTGAAGTACTCTGCAGAAAATGACGCTAGTGAAGAAGCAGATGACAACGATATGGATGATTATGATTTCGGCATTCATGATTTGAAGTACTCTGCAGAAGATGACGCTAGTGAAGAAGCAGATGACAACGATATAGATGATTATGATTTGAATATTCATGATTGGAATTACTCTGCAGAAAATGACATTAGTGAAGAAGCAGATGACAACGATATGGATGATTATGATTTGGATATTTACTCTGCAGGTGACATTAGTGAAGAAGCAAATGACAGCGATATAGATGATTATGATTTCGACATTCATGATTTGAAGTACTCTGCAGAAGATGACGCTAGTGAAGAAGCAGATGACAACGATATGGATGATTATAATTTCGGCACTCATGATTTGAAGTACTCTGCAGAAGATGACGGTAGTGAAGAAGCAGATGACAACGATATAGATGATTATGATTTCGGCATTCATGATTTGAAGTACTCTGCAGAAGATGACGCTAGTGAAGAAGCAGATGACAACGATATGGATGATTATGATTTCGGCATTCATGATTTGAAGTACTCTGCAGAAGATGACGCTAGTGAAGAAGCAGATGACAACCGTATAGATGATTATGATTTCGGCATTCATGATTTGAAGTACTCTGCAGAAGATGACACTAGTGAAGAAGCAGATGACAACGATATAGATGATTATGATTTCGGACATTCATGATTTGAAGTACTCTGCAGAAAATGACATCTAGTGAAGAAGCAGATGACAACGATATGGATGATTATGATTTCGGCATTCATGATTTGAAGTACTCTGCAGAAGATGACGCTAGTAAAGAAGCAGATGACAACGATATGGATGATTATGATTTGGACATTCATAAATGGAATTTCTTTCCTGAAAATGCCAATGATTTGGATAAACAATTATTTTGGAAACACTCTTCTGAAAATGATGCAAGTGAAGAATTAAATGACAATGATATAAACTATGACAGGAAGTACTTTTCTAAAAATGGCGCAAGAGAAGAAGCAATTGACAATGATATGGATAATAATGACGATGATTTGGACAATTCTGGTGAGATTTATCAAATTTTGTTTAATTAATTAATTAAAAATATTTAATAATTTAATGTTTTTTATCGATTCATAATAAACAGTAATTTTTAAAATAATCGCAGTTCTTTGTGGAAAAAGTTATCTTAAACTGTCAGTTTTCTTAATCTATAAGAATATAAAAAAATATTTATTTTTCACTTTTCATTCCAAAATTTGTATTTTTAATAAAAAAAAAAATCTCCATTTAATTGTCTTACGAAGCATATCTTTTGCTTAAATTCTCAACTCTGACTCCTTTTTGTAATTAAATTATGTTAATTCATTCTTTTAACTTTGTTTATCTTTAATTTTTTTTTGTGTTTGTGCAATTATAGATGAGCGTTGTATTTATGGATGTCAAGAAGCATTAGATATATTTACGGATTCTGTTAGAGAATTGAAAACACCAAAAGACTTGTTATGCAAAAACTTCTGCCAAAAAGAAAGGATGTCCAAGTGAATCAGATCTTCACACTAGAAAACTTCGTAGATTCAGGTATGCTCATTAGAAGGTTCAGGAGGTTTAGCTTTCCTAAATAGAATATACTGTAGGTTTGATTTATGATTTTTAGAAGACTTAGATCTCTCAGGTATGTTCATCTTGATGGTTCTGGAGGCTCATGTTTGATAAATAAGAAGTATCGGAGGTTTATAAGAATATAAGAAATATAGAGACAGTAGGAAGCCACAATAGCCTATCGAAATATGTTTATCAGAAAACTTGGAAGATACAGGTTTGATCATTTAAGAGACCGGAGGTTCAGGTGAATTTGCAAGCTAAATTGCAAGGCTCGAATCTCAAGAGGTTAAGGTTTGCTATTTAAAAAATTCAGAAGGAACTGGCGACTTTATTTGAAAATTTTCTATATTAGAAAACTTTGGGGTTCATGTATTTTTATCAGAAGACTCCAGAATCATGAACATGTTCAGTCAGTAATTGAAGCATTCGCATTTGAGGTGTGCTTATTTGAAGCTTCCGGTGGTTCAAGATTGTTCATATTAATACTTAGAGCTCAGGATTAAAGAACCCTAGAGGTTAAGACATATTCATTAGGATTAAGGTTTATAGGTTCATGTTTATTTATTAGAGGAGTTTGGTAGCTAGGTTATGATTCGATAGAAGGCTCATTCATCCTTATTAGAAGACTCCGATGGATCAGGTTTCTTTTATTAAAAATGATTGGAGGATTCATTACGTTCATTAGAAAACTCCTGTATTTCAGGTCTAATAATTAAAAGACTTAAAGGGCTCAGGTATGTTCAACAGACTGCATGAACGTTGTTTTGTTGGTTAGAATGTTTGAAACACTCTGGGTTTTCCATTAAAAAATCTCCAAATAACCAGATATTTATTTTAGAAGACTTGGAAGTTTCATTTATGTTTATTAAAGGACTCCGGATCTTCAGATCTGTCTATTAGAAGAAGAATGGAAGTTTCAGTAACGTTAAGAATTAATAATTCAGTTAGTTAATAGAATATTTAAGAGTTTACAAACATTGAGTGATAATGTTATAGTTTGCAATTTTTATGTTGATGTGCATATTATATTATATGTGTAGTTGGTTTCCATTAATATATATTTATTTGGTTATATGTTGTATTGTGGGAGAGTGTCAACAAACCATTAAAATATTATAATCTTTCCAGGTGATTGCCAAGGTATAAAGTTGATGCTGACTTTGGAAATAAATTCAGATTTAAGTAACTTCTTATACATATATATATATATATATATATATATATATATATATATATATATATATATATATATATATATATATATATATATATATATATATATATATATATATATATATATATATATATATATATATATATATATATATATATATATATATATATATATATATATATATATATATATATATATATTTGATTATTTAATTATGTTAGAGTTAAAAGTTGTCTTTTTTTTAAAGATTTTCCTCAATTGAAAAATTTATTTAAAAATAATTTTAGGAAAAAAATATATGTAAGTAAATAAATTGATAAATAAATAAATAAATAAATAAATAAATAATTAAAAAGGAAAAAAATTTATTTAAAATAAAAAAAAAAAAAAAAAAAAAAAAAAAAAAAAAAAAAAAAAAAAAAAAAAAAAAAAAAAAAAAAAAAAAAAAAAAAAAAAAAAAAAAAAAAAAAAAAAAAAAAAAAAAAAAGAAAAAATAATAAAAA
>SEYY01000604.1:47500-55000 GCA_009176605.1 Armadillidium nasatum
AGCTCTTCTTACCCGGTCGTCTCCTGACGCTTCTGACAACACTACGGCGCTTTGCCTAGCCAGGGCTGCGTGTTCTTTCCTTGCCTATATACAGTATATATATATATATATATATATATATATATATATATATATATATATATATATATATATATATATATATATATATATATATATATATATATATACCTAAGAAAGTTCGTCTCCTCGAATGGGGGGCAATGCCGTAAGATAAAAATTAAATTTTACGATAATTTTTAATATAAAATTAAAAATTATTTTATTTCTACATATATATATATATATATATATATATATATATATATATATATATATATATATATATATATATATATATATATATATATATATATATATATATATATATATATATATATATATATATATATATATATATATATATATATATATATATATATATATATATATATATATATATATATATATATATATATATATATATATATATATATATATATATATATATATATATATATATATATATATATATATATATATATATATATTATATATATATATATATATATATATATATATATATATATATATATATATATATATATATATTATATATATATATATATATATATATATATATATATATATATATATATATATATATATATATATATATATATATATATATATATATATATATATATATATATATATATATAATTTTTAAGAAACGGTTTATGTTTGAAAAGTGAGGTTAAATCAAAGTTTAAAAAAATAATATCTAAATAGAATATTAAATAAAGTTATTAGTTTAAATATAATATTAACTACAGAAATATTAAAAGAAGCTAATATGCGCTTCACTGTGTGAAGTTTTATTTTTAAAGCGTTTTTTTTTTTCTATGTAAGTGCTTCTTATAGGCTTTAATAAGCTTCTCACAACACTACAAAAATTGTCCTAACGAATCGTTGGGACATGTGGCAAAAATGTCGAAAAAAAAAACATTTTCAGTTATATTCTTTTTAGGAAATAAATCGGTGAAGCAACTTTCTTGTGCTTAACATGTCTTTTCTCTATTGAAAAATTTGCTTCGACATTTTTGACAATTGTCCCAACGATTCGTTAGGACAATTTTATGCAGTGAAACAAAGGATGAAACTTGCAAGTCAAATTTTACCGATTTGTCGACAGAAAATGAAGAGAAAATATAGAAAAGTTTATCCCACCAAAACAGAAGTAATCTATCAGTTCCTGGAAAGCAGAAATAATCACTAAAACTATTGTAAAGATATCGTAAAGAAATTATCTAAAGATATTGATAAAACACTTCAAAAATTGTCCTAACAAATCGTTGGGACAAGTCTAAAAAATGTCAACAAATTTTTTCAGTTATTTCCTTATTAGAAAATAAATTGGTGAAGTGACTTTTTTATGCTCAACATGTCTTTTCTCTATTGAAAATTTTACTTTGACATTTTTTCCACCTGTCCCAACGATTCGTTGGGACAATTTTTTGTAGTGTATTTACATTGGTTTCTAAAACGTAGCTAAATATCTAAATATCTAAATCTATAAATAGTTTATGACATTAAAAAAAAAATACCCAAAAAGGGAGTTTTCCCTTTATATTGATTTAAACTACTTAACAATATGCTGACTCTGCAACCAAATCATTTGCTTAGTAAGGAGATATCATTGTACACTGGAAAAATTGTCCTAACGAATCGTTGGGACAAGTGGCAAAAATGTTACAGTAAAATTTTAAAAAGAGAAAAGACAAGTTAAGCATAAGAAATCACCTATTTATTTTATAATTAGAAAATAACTGAAAAAATTTATTGTGGCATTTTTTGCCACTTGTCCCAACGATTCGTTAGGACAAATTTTTCAGTGTATGTATCATTAACCTTAGTTTAATTAATGTATCACTAGTCTCTACAAGAATTTTGGAATAACAAAATATTTTTAAAAAATGCAATTCAGTATTTGGGTAAAAGTGTCTATATTGTGGGCATGCTGAGCATTTCGAATTGATATTCCGGGTGCCCAACATACCTTGGCTGCTTGGTTAGATGCCGCGTCAGCCCGATATACTTCGGCGAAGAGTTTGTTCTCAAGGGCTTCGATCTCTTTAATAACAAGGGCAGACACTTGATTTAGCTTGACCTCCATACCCTCCAGTTCACGGATTCTCTCCTGAAGACAGGGTAAAACATGCAACACGTACAACATGCTGTGCAACAAACTATTCAACAGTGCTATCAAAGCTATCAAACTTAAGCACAGTGGTTTTTTTTTTAATTTAAAAAAAAAAAATATAAAAAAAAAAAAAAAAAAAAAAAAAAAAAAAAAAAAAAAAAAAACTTTAAAGAAATAGTAGGTGTATCTTATTATATTTATTTCATTTTGGGACTTTTTTTTTTTTTAAATAAACATTTAAAAAAAATAATTTTACATCTACCATAAAAATTATTAACAATACTATCAGTATTAGCTATTATTCCAATATATGGATAAATGAGTAATAGTAAGGTTGGTACCACAAGGATTATATACATAATTATGTATATTAAATACTATAATATAATAATAATTTAAATTGTAAAATAATATATTAATTATTTAAATCACTAACAGCTCTTAATTAAAAATAATAAAAAGATTAAAAAGTAAATAATCTAATTTCTAATTTTTTTAATTGAGCGTATGCTTGTGTTTGTATGTGCGTGTGTGTGTGCGTGCTTGTGTGTGTGTGTGTGTGTGTGTTTGTGTGTGTGTGTGTGTGTGTGTGTGTGTTTGAAAAATGTACATTCAAAACGTGCAAATGCAAAACATTAAAAAAAAATAACTATGAACATGTACAAGTAAAAAAAAAATAAATGAATAAATAAATAAATAAATAATACAGCAATCACACTGAAATTTTATATCCAAAACCTTTAAAAAAAAAAAAAAATAAAAAAATAAAAAAATAACTTTCACTTTAAAAAAAAAAGAAATGAAAACAAAAATGGCAAATGCAACTCTTTCTCTGGTTTGACACCACCGCACAAATACCTTGAGTTTTTGGCGATCATCAGACATATCATCGACCTCCTTCCTCAACTCGAGGAAGTTCTTCCTGAGCCTCGAATTCTTCTTCGCGACTCTTGCTCAACTGAGACGTCAAATGGGAAACTTCCTTCTCTAGTTCTGTCAAATCATAAACAAGAAAAGTTCAAATTAACCAAATTAATGATAATATCTTTCCTACTATTTCTTCTATTCTCATTTATACTACTACTACTACTACTACTACTACTACTATTACTAATAATAATAATAATAATAATAATAATAATAATGATAATAATAATGATAATAATGAATAATAATAAATAATGATAATAATAATAATAATAATAATATAATAATGATAATAATAATGACAATAATGATAATGATAATAATAATAATAATAATAGAAATAGAATGGGGTGAGCACCATAAATATTTATAAGTATTTAGTTTCAGACTTGGAGCAAAACATTTAAACATCCGATCCCCTGATAGTCGGAATCGGATATCAGCATTTCATTCTTGTCTAGGAATGTCGGATATCCGACTTGAATAAGATATATAAATACACACTAGCCACGTATCGGATGAGAAATGTACGACATTCGTTAAACCGAATATAAGTTAGAATAAGGGTAAGAATGTTCCTCAAAAAATTGCATATTATTGCGAATATAAATGGGGGTTGGGGTGGGGGTGAGATAGGATATATCTTTTAACCTCATCCTTTATGGATGAAGCAATACAACTGATATCCGCATCAATGTGGATGTAGTTGTCGGTAATAATGTCGCATCAGCATTCAAACGAAAAACGAAGTAAAATACCTCATCAGTGCCTATGTTATACATCCTCAAGAAATAAAATGCCGTAAAAAGGCCTATTTTTTATCAGTAAGAAATGAAAATGCCTCACAAATGCTTACTTTCTATATCCTTGAGAAATAAAATGTCTACTGTTTATTTTATCAAAAAATAAAATGCCTACTTTTTATACACTCAAAAAATAAAATGCCTCACAAATGCCTATTTTTTTTACATCTTTAAGGAAAAAATTCCTACTTTTTATATCCTCCATTAGTTTACTGATTTCCTTTTCATAATGAGCGTGAACCTCCTTCACGGCGTCGTCCTCCTTCGTTGCTACTTCTGCAAGTTCAGCAAGACTGCTTAAGTCTCCATCTGACGCGGCAGAGACCTTCTGCAGGAGCATGGCACTCTGTCTCTTCAGGGTCGCTGTTTCCCTCCTCAGAGATTTATTCTCAATGTACCACTGTAAAATAATAATAATAATAATAATAATAATAATAATAATAATAATAATAATAATAGTAAAAGTCGACCGTCGTTATGTCAATAAGAACAGACGGATATGAGAAGCGATAGAAAGAGAATTAATAAATATTTAGAAGCAACAAGAATTGAGAGAGAGAGAGAGAGAGAGAGAGAGAGAGAGAGAGAGAGAGAGAGAGAGAGAGAGAGAGAGAGAGAGAGAGAGAGAGAGAGAGAGAGAGAGAGAGAGAGAGAGAGAGAGAGAGGAGTTCGACAATTCTGTTCAAAAATTTCTTTCTGAAAAAGGAAGGGGAACGTGGCAAGTCTTCTGCAGGTGAGAAGGATGTTACACAGAATTTGAATTTTATATTTTACGATCTTTTCGTTATTTTTCCGAATTTAAATATGAGATTAAAATAAATTATTAAATACAAACTTAAATGTTTCAAAAATATATATTTTTGGGACACTTTATGAAACATTTTTTGGGACAAAGTAGATCATACAACAAGCGGAGTAATTGGAAAGATCCTGCTACAGGCCTAGCAAGCAGATGCCATTAAACAGTTCTCATTCAAGAAACTCCAGAACCAGCTTTGGTTTGCTCTGTCAGAAGTCTAGTCTACTTCAAAGAGATGAAGTAAATAATAATAATAATAATAATAATAATAATAATAATAATAATAATAATAATAATAATAATAATAATAATAATAAAAATCAGCCTACAGGAATGGTTATTAACCCTGTCAGTAGGTTCATTCGAGGATGAACCAAGGGTTTCACGGACCGACAGCAAACATCCGCTGGCTGGCCAGGTCTATCGCGGATGCCGATTTTGATTCCACCAGTAGCAAGCACTCCGCTGTTGTACTTATTACACATAAGTGGGCGGAGCTAAGCGCAAGAAAGAACTGCTCAAATTTCTCTACTCCAACCCGGCCTCGAACCAGGATTTCTCGCGTTTTAAGCGAGTGCTTGATCAACTGAGCTACGGAGCCCCTCAATAATAATAATAATAATACTAATAATAATAATAATAATAATAATAATAATAATAATAATAATAATTCATTCATTAATAATAAAAATAATAATAATAATAATAATAATAATAATAATAATAATAATAATAATAATAATAATAATAATAATAATAATAATAATAATAATACTTCCATAGGGTTTTGAAAGTTTAAGTTTTTTTAAGTGATCAAACTCGGCCTAAGCTAACTTATTTATTGGTTACAAAACTTAATTCAAAGAATTATTAATATATTCCAACTTACTTACCTCTGAAGCTCTTGAGAAGGCTTTGGCCATGGCTTCAGCATCAACCTCATAGCGGGTCTTGAGGGTGTCGTACTCCTGGTAAACTGCTTCAGAAACTGTGTTCATAAAATATTAAAAAATAAATGGCACTAAAAAATTCATGTGTGCAAAATAAATACAAGATTCTCTCTCTATCTATCTATCTATCTATCTATCTATCTATCTATCTATCTATCTCGTTCTTTCTTAATTATTTTATTTCCTTATTGTCTTCATTTCCGTTTTACAAATCTAAAATTATCGAAGTTTTTATATATATATATATATATATATTATATATATATATATATATATATATATATATATATATATATATATATATATATATATATATATATATATATATATATATATATATATATATATATATATATATATATATATATATATATATATATATATATCTTCTGGTGGGAAAATGCCAGAGGTCCATCCACATGAAATTCACAAAAGTTGGATTCCAAATCCAATCAATTAACGGTAAAGACACGAATCGATACAAAGTGTTTGGAAATATTTGTCAGAGGAAATAAGTTTCATACTTTATCAAAAGTATAGAATTGGCATAGCAGTTACATCTATGGTCAGAGAGTTGGAAAGAGAGAATATGAGACTGGAAGAATGACGAGTAAAACAAACTATCCCCAGAAGAGGACGTATGTGAATAAGGATGTGAGAAGAACAGTAGTTTACTGTAACAGCTTTAATATAAGGAGAATGGTGCAATAGTTCAACTGAGGGAAAGACAACTGGATATAGGGATGGTAGGAGAGTTAATAAAGCGAAATCCTTCGTTTCCACACTTTCAAAAGAGGCCATGTGATTAGAATCATCTCAAATATGCATTCATACTCCATATACATCAAGGATGATCAACGATTCTTATAAATAGCTGGGCTGGTATTAAGAAATTCTGAAGACGTATTAAATCAATTACCTTCTTTTGGGGTTGTTTAGAAAGAGAAGTATAAATGTGATATTTCCAAGAAAGATTACGAGAGAAAGAATTTAAAAAAAAAAAGGAAAATACTTCAATTGATGTTTTCAAAGATGTTATAGTTGTGTGAAAAATTTTGTTCAGTTCGAAAATGAAGAAATTGAGTTTTTGAACGTGACGAAGAAGAACCAGGAAGATAATTACATTTTCTACAAATAAAAAAAAGAAAGATTTTAGTATCATATGGATTATATTGTGTACGACTCTGTAATGAAGTTTAAGTTACATGAGGATTTGGAGTTCGAAGACAATGTTAACTCCTGAAGGCATGTCTCTCGAGAAACAAGAGAGAAAGTTTAATTAAAGCATATATATATATTATATATATATATATTATATATATATATATATATATATTATATATATATATATATATATATATATTATATATATATATATATATATATATATATATATATATATATATATATATATATATATATATATATATATATATATATATATATATATATATTATATATATATATATATATATATATATATATATATATATATATTATATATATATATATATATATATATATATATATATATATATATATATATATATATATATATATATATATATATATATATATATATATATATATATATATATATATATATATATATATATATATATATATATATTACGTTTACCTATATTTTAGAAACTAGTGATAAAGTTACATGTGCATCTGAAACATAAATCGTACTCTAGATATCCTCATCCACAAATGCCTTAAAATATGCGAATGTTATGCAAAATATTTATATGTGGATGGAGTAAAAGAGACATTTCCACTTCCACCGCATTCAGCAATACGAATCACTCATACACC
>SEYY01000604.1:61094-63594 GCA_009176605.1 Armadillidium nasatum
ACTTCTTCTTATCCACTCTTTGCATCATTAAAAATGACGAGCGGACGCTACTTATTTCATTAATATATATTTACCGCTTTGCTACTGAATTCACACACACACACACACACACACACACACAATATATATATATATATATATTATATATATATATATATATATATATATATATATATATAATATATATATATATATATATATAATATATATATATATATATATATATATATATATATATATATATATATATATATATATATATATATATATAATATATATATATATATATATATATATATATATATATATATATATATATATATATATAAGTGCATGGTGAAAATGAAGCAAAAATAGTGAAATTTTATTATTATTATTATTATTATTATTATTATTATTATTATTATTATTATTATTATTATTATTATTATTATTATTATTATTAATATTGTTTTATACTTTTAAAAACATTCCACAAATACTGTATACTATTTTGAACTTAATATTTACGCAAACAAAGAAATTTTTTACGTTGTGCAACTTTACAGATTTTTTTAAATAAAATTTATTGCAATTTTTTTTTTTTTTTTAATTAAATTTGAAAATAAAATTTAGAAAATTTTCTTCCGTCTTAAAATTGTTAGAAAAGAATCAATGCTGGACCCTGAAAAGGGGTTTGTCCCTTGGGTCCTATCCCTTCACTGGAAAGGGTTGCATCCTTTCCTCAGTGCTGATGATATATGAGGTACACTGCAAAAATTGTCCTAACGAATCGTTGGGACAAGTTTCAAAAATGTCACAACAAATTTCTTCTTATTAAAAACTAAATCGGTGAATCGACTTTCTTATGCTTAACATGTCTTTTCTCTATTGAAAATTTTACTGTGACATTTTTGGCACTTGTCCCAACGGTTCGTTAGGACAATTTTTGCAGTGAATGGATCAACTTCAAGTTATCACTATGCTCAGATGCGTGAGGAAGACATTCCTTCCTTCAGATGCCTTTTTTCTATAATTTTTCCTTGGTAACAATAAATATCTACTTCTTCAAAGTTATTACTAAGCATTGGTTATCCTCGAACTGGAGGAGCAACTTATTTACTGTGAAGCCTCTAAGTAAATTTGCCGCTCCGACGGCGGGAGAATGATTGGGGAGCTTCTAGTCTTCTCTTTATTTATTTTTATTTTAACACGTGAAGAAGGTGGTTGAGGGGCAGCCACGAAAGCAAGAGACTTTTTATTATTTTAATACTTTTTTAATGTTTGAATTTTTAACTTTTTAAATTTGGGAATTTTTAGCAATATTATTAAATGCTGTGATAGCATTTTTCATTATTATTATTATTATTATTATTATTATTATTATTATTATTATTATTATTATTATATATATATATATATATATATATATATATATATATATATATATATATATATATATATATATATATATATATATATATATATATATATATTAAAATAATAATAATAAAATTAAAATTGAAATTACAAAAAAAAAAAAAAAAAAATATTTTTGTTTTTTTTTTTTTTTAAACAAACAAAAAAATTTCCAAGTCTTGCAATTTCTGAAATCCGAACAAAAATAGGAGGAGTTTCACTCGCTTAATTAAATAAATATCTATGACAATAAAAACACTTATCTTGCCAGGTGGTGTCCAATTTCTATGAATTTTACTACCTTGTTTCTTAATTTGTTTTACTTTTATATATAATATATATATATATATATATATATATATATATATATATATATATATAATATATATATATATATATATATATATATATATATATATATATATATATATATATATATATATATATACATATATATATATATACAGGGTGATTCAAAATTATAGTAAAAATTTTTGGTAACTGATAAGACAGGCAAAAATAAAGGTAAAAGTTCCTATAAAAGTATGACGTAATGTGCTTAGTTTTCCGTCTGGCTGTCTGTATGTGTTTGTTACTAAATATTTTGTATCTACGAAAGCAAGTAAGTTACAAACTCTAAATTTAAAAATGGCGGACGTTAAAAGTATTTGAGGTACGAATAACTCATTCGGAATAGCAGGTGTAAATAAACATATTATTATTGTATGATAAGTTTAATTTTGTACAACATAAACATACTGTATCTAAAGCACCTACAAATGATATCAAAAGACTAAAGATGATGTTGAAAATGACCTCCGTTATTCCCAATGCACGAGTCCAGGCGTCTTCTCATCGATTGTCGGACCTGTTCAAATATTCGAGGAGTCTGTTTGATCGTTTCAATTCCGTTCATAACCCTTAATCGTAGGTCTTCAACGGTGTCGATTGGAGAAGAGTATACTAAGGTCTTTAAATGTCCCCAAAGGTAATAATAAAAAGGATTTAAGTCTGGTGACCTTGCTGGCCACGGAACTGGGCCATCTCGACCTATCCATTGATTCTGAAAGGTGTCATTCAGGTGTTCACGAACTGCAGCACT
>SEYY01000604.1:68594-78594 GCA_009176605.1 Armadillidium nasatum
GTAAGGATGTCGCTTCAACAAAGTCGAAATCAAGAAAAAAAACACCAAATGTCACATAAAGTAATGCAGTATAACCATTCATCAAAGCTTGTAGCTTATTTAGGACACCAACTCCTTCATCGGAGACAGACAAACCCCAAGTGATAATAGGGGAAAGAGGATTGAGGAGTACCGATTTTATACCACTTACCCTAAACCCCCATAGACTTCTTATAGGGTATATTGTCGTTGTGTTTGGTTACCAATTACTCTTCTTCCCTCATAGACACATCTAAGAGGGTATATTGTCGCTATCATAAAGTTTTATAATAAGGTGCATCTGTAAAGGTGTCGTGGGTGTGATATGCGAAAGAAGAGGAGAATGATTGTCAACTAGATAAATTATCAATATAGTACCTCTACAATCTTACTTGAACGGTACACTCCAGAAAATATACCAGAGTAAAAGTGACCACCCAGTCTCGAAAATTTTATATATATATATATATATATATATATATAT
This sequence comes from Armadillidium nasatum, assembly GCA_009176605.1. Taxonomy (NCBI): domain Eukaryota; kingdom Metazoa; phylum Arthropoda; class Malacostraca; order Isopoda; family Armadillidiidae; genus Armadillidium; species Armadillidium nasatum. The sequence continues at coordinate 69,097 of SEYY01000604.1, forward strand.
ATATATATATATATATATATATATATATATATATATATATATATATATATATATATATATATATATATATATATATATATATATATATATATATATATATATATATATATATATATATATATATATATATATATATATATATATATATATATATATATATATATATATATATATATATATATATATATATATATATATATATATATATATATATATATATATATATATATATATATATATATATATATATATATATATATAGGGTGGTTAAATTGTATGGGCCGATGTTGAATGTGAACCACACCTAAACGTCAAGTTTTTTACTGCATTTCATTTGACTTTTTTCAATTTCAGACTTACTCAATTTGAACCATGGAAAGATACACAATGGAGCAACGTGTTAAAGTTATTCAGGCTTATTATGAAAATGGGCGTTCAAATCAAAATGCATATCGTGCACTTCGTGATTTTTTTGGTCAATTTAATCGTCCAAATGTGCGTACAATCGGAAAAATCGTGAAAAAATTTGAGCAAACCGGGTCTGTAGGAGATTTGAAAAGACCAGTGCATGCTCGTACAGCTCGTACTGCAGAAAATATTGCTGCTGTTCGCGATAGTGTGGCTGAGGAGCCATCCACTTCAACTCGTCGTCGTGCCCAACAATTGCACCTCTCACGCTCGTCGTTGATGAACATTATGCATAAAGACTTGCATTTAAACGCTTACAAGGTGCAATTGACTCAAGAACTAAAGCCTCTTGACCATACAAAACGTCGTCAATGGTCAGAATGGTGGCAAGAAATGGCAACAGTGGATGATCAATTTTCGAGGAAAATCATCTTCAGTGATGAGGCACATTTTCACCTCAGTGGATTCGTCAATAAGCAGAATTGCCGCATTTGGGCGAATGCTAATCCAAGAGTGATTGTCGAAAAACCAATGCACCCACAAAGAGTGACTGTTTGGTGTGGTTTATGGGCTGGCGGCATCATCGGGCCGTATTTTTTTCCAAAATGAGGCCGGTCAGGAGTTACTGTGAATGGTGTTCAGTATCGTGAGATGATAACGAATTTTTTATGGCACGAATTGGAAGGTATGGATGTGGACGATATGTGGTTTCAACAGGACGGTGCCACTTGCCACACAGCTAACGAAACAATGGCTATTTTGCGCGACAAATTCAATGGCCGTGTTATCTCACGTGGTGGCGATGTCAATTGGCCGCCAAGATCATGTGATTTGACACCGTTGGACTTCTTTCTTTGGGGTTATTTGAAAGAAAAGGTGTACGTCGATAAGCCAGCAACAATTCAAGAGCTAAAGGATGAGATAATTCGGCACATTAACGGCATAGAACCCCAATTATGCCTCAGCGTCATCGAAAATTTGGACCATCGGATGGAGGTGTGCCGCCGAGGTCGCGGCGGCCATTTGGCCGATATTTTGTTCCATACATAATTGAACCATACCATATTATCATAATAAAAAGAAATGACAATAAATTCCTAAGTAATTTGTGTTTTATTCAAAATCAACATCGGCCCTTAAAATTTAACCACCCCTTAAAAACTTTAATATCACAACACAAATTTACTTAATATGGTTTTATACATCATTTTTTGCTTTAATAATAATAATAATAATAATAATAATAATAATATAATAATAATAATAATAATAATAATAATATAATAATAATAATAATAATAATAATATAATAATATAATAATAATAATAATAATAATAATTAATAATTAAAATAATAAATTTAAAATTTAATTTTAAATATTTTAATATAATTTTAATAATTATATATATATATATATATATATATATATATATATATATATATATATATATATATATATATATATATATATATATATATATATATATATATATAATATATATATATATATATATATATATATATTAAAACATATAAAAACAACCACAACTACAGACAAGCAACCGAATTATAAAATTATAAAAGTTTTGTTAACTTCAGTAGGATTCGTTACACTCCGTTAGGTGTAGGTTTTGGTCATCTTAGGTTAGGTCAGATTACATTAAAATTAAGTTCTTTAACATCACTAGTTCACTTATCTCCACTAGGATACATTACACTCCGTTAGGTGTGGGTAAGGTTATCTTATTTTATATCAGGTTAGGTTAGCTCAAATGAGAGAGATCAGAATTTTGATGTATCAGCATTATTAAAAAACCCGAGAAATACATTAATACTGAAACGTTAATTAAAATTAAACCAAAACCTACTCATAGATTATTTAAATGACTTACAAACTATTACTATACCTACCTTTCTGAGCCAGTTTCATAAGAGTGGTTCTTCGTTCAAATTCCTGCTGATAGAGCGCTTTATAATCTTTTTCTCTTTCCTTTTGTGAAGAAAGTGTTGTTGTTTGACAGTCAGGGACACTGTCCCTCCAATCGGGGTAAAAATCATCCCTTGCTGGTGATTCGTTTGAATCTGACATTTTAACCACTTGACTTTTTGTTCTGAAAGAAACAACATGTATAAGTTGCATTATTATTATTATTATTAATATTATTATTATTATTATTATTATTATTATTATTATTATTATTATTATTATTATTATTATTATTATTATTATTAAACTGATTTTGAACTTTTTACTAAAAATTAGGTCTGTGATCTCGGTTATGAAATATTCGATTCCATGCTCAGATTCAGATTCAGAATCCGATTTTTATAACATTAACTGAAAGTACGATTTCGATTCAGAATCCGAATTCCAACCAACTATTTAGAATCATGTGACTTTCAAACCCGGCTCTGATTCTGAGGTTCCAAAAAGATTTCCAGCCCGAGACCGGTTTCGATCCGGAGAAGTGTTTCCAACCTGACACCGATTCCGGTTCCGAGAAGTGTTTCCAACCTGACACCAGTTCTAGTTCAGAAAAGGGTTTCCAACCTGACACCGATTCCGGTTTCGAGAAGGGTTTCCAACCTGACATCAGTTCCAATTCAGAAAAGGGTTTCCAACCTGACACCGGTTCCGGTTTCGAGAAGTGTTTCCAACCTGACATCAGTTCCAATTCAGAGAAGGGTTTCCAACATGACATCAGTTTCGGTTTCATAACTCGGGAATTAATCTGGAAATTCTTTTTATAATATTTTTCAAAATTTCCCAATTTGGAAAAGAAAGGATAGGAGAGTTCCCGTGAACATTGAGGAAAAATTGATCAAAAAACAATACGATTTGTGGTTTGAATTTTAAATTTAGTTTTTAAATTTTGTTTATGATAAACTTGAAATTATTTTATAAAATTAAAAAATTTAAAAAAATCATAAAAAAAAAGAAATTTAAAATGAATTAATATTTAAAATTATATAAAAAAAATATATTTCATTGTAATTTTACATTTTACACATATTTGAATTTTTTTTTCGCAAAAAATATACAAAATAAAAAATTTTCAAAACAAATTTACATAAAAAAAAGAAGAAAAAAAATTGGCAACCAGTCATTTTACACCAATCTGGCAACATCACGTTAGTGCTTGAATCTTGGCAATTAAATTCATTGTGGAAGATCAAAAGTAAAAAATATTGTATTTTTTATTCCTCTTGTAAACAGTTAATAAGAACGGTCGTTTATCGCGTATACCTGTTCAGTTTAATTAATTGTTCAGTATACCAACACTCATAAGCCTCATTTAAAGTATCAAGGTTAAATTATGTATATATATATTATATATATATATATATATATATATATATATATATATATATATATATATATATATATATATATATATATATATATATATATATATATATATATATATATATATATATATATATACCACACAGGGTGTTACAGTATCTCACTGAACATTTGTTAAAATACATATAACCCCCAACCCGTCGTCTCGGAGTTCTGCGCATCGGGCGAGATACGCACCACGCCATTCAAAATAGTCCCGGTTTGTTGTTATTCTGCTTCGTGTGCGTGTAAACACGCTTACCGTCACGTCCACATGGTGTGTGCGAGTAGCTGTAAACATGGACTACGAGTTGAATGAACTGATCGAGGTGATAATGTGTTACGGTGAAGCTAGGGAAATGGACGAGACGCTCGTCGCATCTACGAGCAAAGTTATCCTAACAAGAGACATCCACACCACAATACCTTTGCTGCAATACATCGCCTCCAAAGGGAAAGAGGAAAATTTCTTCATCATTTTGTCGGAAATGGAAGGCGTGTTTTAAGGACACCAGTCTCTATGGAGGACATGGGCGAGACATTCAGTGACCCCGTCATCCGGCACGCGTTCCGTGGCGCATGTTATGGGCATAAGTCACCTGCCTATACGGAGGGTTCTTTGGAAATACAACCTACATGTGTACCACCTTCAGAGGGCTCAGTCCTTGGAATCAGGTGATTATGCACCTCTTATGCACTTTGTATGGTGGTTCCTTCATTGCTATGCAAATGATGCCACTTTCTCCAAGCACGTATTATTCACAGATGAAGCCTACTTTACTCATGACTGCTATTTTAAAAGCAAGAATTGCCAAGTTCAGGACTATTGCCACATACGGTTTCTGTTCGACATCACCGACAACGGTTTTCCGTGAACATCTGGGCTGGAATTGTTGGCCAACATTTTATGGGAAATGTAATCCTGCCAGCAAGGTAACGGGAACTGCGTACCTACAGTTTCTGAAGATCGTACTTCCGGACCTGCTGGACAACGTACAGCTTGCGGTGCACCGACAACTCTGGTTCCAGAATGATGGCACACAAGGGCACTCCTGAATTGATGCACGGGCGCAGTTAACCTTAGACTTTGGGAAACAATAGATTGGACGTGCAGGACCTGTTGTGTGGTCGCCGAGTTCACCTGACTTGACCCCGCTTGACTTTTATATATATATATATATATATATATATATATATATATATATATATATATATATATATATATATATATATATATATATATATATATATATATATATCACATCTGACGGGCAAAGGCCAGAGGCCTACCAAATTTCCACCAGAGGTAGTGAGAAAATCGTAAACCTGGTGAACTTAAAAGCCGATATGTTCAGATACACGGCGTTTGAAGGTGTGCAAGTCATAGGAAGTTGGGGAATTAGATGAAGGGACTGTGTTCCAGACACTACCAGAAGAGTACATGTAAGAATGAGCATAGCGGTTAAGTCTGGGGTCAGAGAGTTGGACACAGAAAGGATGAAACTGTGTAAAAAGACGTGTCACACAAACCCTTCTCAGTGGAGGAGGTGTGCGACGAGAGAGTCCAGAAGAGCAGTGTCCATTGTAATAGCGATAGTATAGAGAGACGCAAAATTCGACGGGCAGAAAGAGATTGGAGAGAATTAGTGAGAGCAGGAGAGTTGATAAGACGAAAAGCCCTAGACTCCACCTTTTCAAGGAGAGTTGTATGAGTGGAATTATCTCAGACTGAAGAGAGAGAGAGAAAGAACAAAGACAGATAGATAGATAGATAGATAGATAGATAGATAGATAGATAGATAGATAGATAGATAGATAGAGGATGGATAGATAGATAGATAGATAGATAGATAGATAGAAGATAGATAGATAGAGAGATAGAGAGAGAGAGAGAGAGAGAGAGAGAGAGAGAGAGAGAGAGAGAGAGAGAGAGAGAGAGAGAGAGAGAGAGAGAGACAGACAGACAGACAGACAGAGAGAGACAGAGAGAGACAGAGAGAGAGAGGTTAAATATGGCTAAATCCGGATTTAAAGATCTTGATTCGTGAAACAAGATTTTTAAAGAATCTTTACCGTGGAACGAACCCTTTTTTTTACCTTTAATTGGAAATTGATTTTTAATACCAAAGAAGAAGTTATTTATTATTTGAGCAACTTTATATTTATTTAAATAAATAATAAGGGAAGAAAATAAACAAAATAATGAAAAAAAATAAAAATTCAATATAAAAAAGAATTTTACCTCAAATAAACGAGTCAGTAATGAACTTAATTCCTCAAACGAGAGAGAGACAGAGAGAAAGAAAGAGAGACAGAGACAGACAGACAGACAAAGAACGAGAGACAGACAGACAGACAGACAGAGATGAACATACAAAAATTTTAAGGCTCAGTGGCAAAAAAGATAATTTCTCAACTTAATAAAATAACAAAAAGATAAATTTTTACTATGGTTGAATGACGAATATGTGAGATGCGGTGGGGGTGGGGGGTAGAGGGTGGGGGTGGGGGTGAGGGTGGGGTTGAAGCATGCAAATTTCATAGTCCTTTTGCACCGCGATGCAGAAGACTTTTAAGTACGGGACGAAAAAAAACGTATAAGCTCAACAAACCCTAATTTAACCCGTCTTCAAAATTAATAATTTCCGAATAAAACAGGACTCGTGTAAGTGTTTGTGTTTGTGTATGTGTGTTTATGTGTAGATGAGTGTATACCACTTTGTGAATTGTTTTTATATATTTTGTGCGTCTTAAAGTCAAAGTTATGAAATGCTTCCCATAAAAAAATATACGAAGATAATGCATAAACCTTCCTTTTTTAAATTTCTGAGCTGCCTCATTATTTCGCATTTTTTGTATTTTTTTATTTTTTTTTTTTTTATTTTTTTTTTTTTATTTATTTATTTATTTATTTTTTTTTTCATTTCATTTCACACAACAAAAGGGCCATTTTTTTCCTTTCACAGAAATTCATGAAAATATTTCACGTAAAATCATAATATATTATATATGGTTCGTGGATAGAGACAGATCGGGGTTGGAATTTAGCCGGGGCCGGGGCCTGGTCTCTGGCAGTGGTTGCCTAAAATTTGTAAAGAGGTCAAAAGCACCGAAATTTTAGATTAAGAAAATTAGATACAAATTTAATTGATATTTATTTAATTATAAGGAAGGAGTAGAATAGTCAACATTCACTTAAATTAATGATTATATGCATTTTTTCAGAAAAAAAAATGTCAGAAAATTAAAGATTTTGTATAATAAAGTTTGAAAAAACTACAAAAATTTTGACTTTTTTTTCTGATCCACAACAGTGATTCAACAGGTTTACTTAGGTAAGACCCTAAGTTAAAGTTTGAAAAAATGTAAGATGTAAAATTATCAGTATAACCTGTATTTATACAATTCATTGCTATGTTATTGCTATGTATCAAATTTGTATCATTTGGCTATATTTCAAAATTATTTTGTTTATACTTTCAGTCACTATGGCTAAAATATCAGCTTCAACTTTACAATGTTTCAGGATAGGCTCGAAAAAGCTAATAACATCTGCAGCCAGGAAATTAGGAGTACCTCTGGGTTCATCAAGTAAAAATATTTCACTCCCCCAAATTCTAAAACTTATGATGTAAATGATCATGAAGATTCTGATAATGAATAGTGATTTAAGTGAATGAATTGTTTGTTTCCTCTTTTATGTTGCATTCATTTTCCCTACCAATACGTAACGAAGGAATAATGGAATTAAAATCTTAATTTTCTTATATTTTGTTTGATTTAATCCACCATTAAAAAGTATAATTTGCAATTAACCCCAGCAGGTAAACCCCGGTTTTCCCTGATTGTCTGGGTTCGGGACGGTGCCTGGGCGGGGACCCCGTTCGGTCCATACTCTGCAGTATTATTAATTTTTCACACGCGAATACATGAATAAATCTTCAAATATTTGTTTACGGGAAATTTTTTTTTTTTTTTTTTTTTTTTTTTTTTTTTTTTTTTTTTTTTTTTTTTTTTTTTTTTACAGAAACGCCACCACTCACGGGCAGAGCCCTTTTCATGCATTTGCAAGAAGACAATAGAATAGCATCAGTATTAATAGAAAACCAGTATCAGAACTAATAAAAAACTTGTATGAGGAGTAATAAAAAACTATTATCAGTAATAATAGAAAACTAGTATCAGTAGTAATAAAAAAACTAGTATCGTAGTAATAAAAAACTAGTATCAATAGTAATAAAAAACTAGTATCAGTAGTATTAGAAAATTAGTATTAGAAGTAGTAAAAAACTAGCATCAGCAGTAATAAAAATAGTATCAGTAGTAATAAAAAACTAGTATCAGTAGTAATAGAAACCTAGTATTAGAAGTAATAAAAAACTAGTATCAGTAGTAATAGGAAACTAGTATCAGTAGTATTAAAAAACTAGATTCAGTAGTAATAAAAAACAGTAGTAATGAAAGCAATAAAAGTAGTGGAAAAGAGTCATAATAGATGAATTAGTAGTAATAAGAGCAAAAGTAGAGGAATAGCAGTAGTAATAGCAATATTAATAAAAGCAATTGCATTAGTAGTAGTAGTAATAGTAGTATCAGTAACATTAGAAGTAGTATTAGCTACTATGGTAGAAATAGATAAGAGAAAAGATATGAATTTTCGGTTTAGCAATTTTATGACATCAGCGAATAAAAATTTAAAAAATAAAAAAATAAAATAAAAAAAATAAAAAAATTCACTTCACATAATATATTACTATTGTTTTTATGATATTAATGGCTAATAATTATAATAAAGTTATTATTATTATTATTACTATTGTTGTTGGTGGCGTTATTGTAATGGTAGGTTGTCTGCCTGTCTCTTTTTACTAGAGGGGGAGGGAGAAAGGGAAAGGGGGGAGGGGGAGGGGGAGCCATCATTTTAATGATGGCTCTTGTCGGTGCCTCATTGTTTCGTTTTTGGTGCCATGCTATTAACGTTTATTTATCAGATTATTTAAATATTATTCATGTTAAAAATCACACATACACACACACACACACACTCATATATATATATATATATATATATATATATAATATATATATATATATATATATATATATATATATATATATTATATATATATATATATATATATATATATATATATATATTAAATACTATAACCGTGCAGTATAAACATATGATTAATAAAATAAAAGGAAATAAAAGAGCATTAAAACAGAGACAAATCTTTCGGAAGAACACACCGTCTTCCCTCTTTCAGGTCTAGTAATGTTACGATACATGAAAGAGGGAATACATTTATTTAATATTGAAATTACTTATATAATGCTAAATAAAATGAATAGATAAATCTGAGGAGCATGAAAACTGTTTGGTAGCATTATTTTTAAATTAATTTAGAAATTATAACTTAAGAGAGGCACTATTGGAGTCAGAGTTAAAATTACTGAAACTTTTAGCTACTATTTAACCAATTTTTTAAAGAATTTTTTTGAAGTAGATAAAATACAGCGAGTTAAAAACCTCCAATTTAGTCTTTTCTGTATACCTAAATTAGGTTTTTATGTTTGGTCCCGATCTGAATATTTAACCTAACCTAACTTAATATAACCTAACATAACCTAATCTAATTTAACTTAACCTAACTTAACATAACTTAACCTAACCTAACAACCTAAAATAATTTAATCTAATAAAAACTTAACCTAACCTAACTTGACCTAACAAAACTTA
>SEYY01000604.1:88594-106855 GCA_009176605.1 Armadillidium nasatum
ATAAAATATTATTTGACCATATTACCGACAATGAAGGATGAAGAGCATTTTATCAGTAAAACAGGTGAGAATGTTGAATAGAAATAAAACAGAGGGTGGCTGAAAATATTTCACTAGTTAGCTGTTGCACGTTTTTTTATGAGTCATTTCTTTAGTATTTTTGCAAACTGCAAACGTTTTTTAAATTTCCTGTGGAATGCGTGTTTTATGATGGTTTTATTATTTGCCATAATAGAATGGATATTAATAACGTTTCTATCTAATAAATCTATTTAACTGAAATAAAAATTCGATATTTTATTGTAAAATAGTTTGAATCATTCACGTAAATATAGCAAAAAATTCATGTATGTTTTGTTTTTGTTGTTGTTTTGGTAATGCCCAAATTTTTACATCACGTTACAGTGAGAATGTCGAGAGTTCTTATTAAGACTCGTGCTGATCCACTCTCAGAAGCGAACAAAACGTGAAAATTACGCTCAGAGACTCAGAGTAGAAAGAGTTGCCTGTTGGCCATTATTTATGAAGTAACTAAGTTAAGTAAGCTGTCTAGATATATAGTCTGCTTAAGGTTTTTTTTTTTTCATGCTTTTGCAAAGCTTGATGCTTGACTATGAAATAGGTTAATTATGTAGTTTTTTTTATATAATTAACTTTTGTAAACCCAAAGAAAGAAAATTGTGTTCATATAACGTCAATTTATCTGTGCATTTGCAATAACCTAGGCCTGCTAATTAAGAAGGTAATTGTATAATAAACTGTATACATTAATATATCAATTGGTAATTTTGTTGTTCAGTTAACTCAGCTGGTATTTTTACACCATCGAAATTACAACAACAAATGGTAATAAATAAAAATGGAACTCCCAATTTTTTTTTTTTTTTCTTCTTGGCCTAACTATGTAGAGGAAATGATCTTAATATGAATTTTTTTGGTTTATCAGTGAATGGTAAAGGTTTTTATAAAAAAAAAAATAAAAGAATTGAAATAATTAAAAAAAATTTTCAATATGGCATAACTGCAAATTTGATTGTCCTATTCAAAGATGTATTATCCTTTTAATTTTTTTGTGCGAGGTAGCTAAATTTCCTTTTTTGCAAAGTTGCTAAATCAGATTCAAGACTATATATATAAGTAAGTATATTTCAAGAAAAGATTACTTTAACTTTAATATTTCAGTCTGGTAATGAAAACGTAAATGAATGGCACATGATTATTTGTCTACAGGGAGTCTGCCCTCTATAACCCCCCTTGACCCATGAGTACTAGTGATAAAATATATATATATATATATATATATATATATATATATATATATATATATATATATATATATATATATATATATATATATATATATATATATATATAGTCTTGAATCCAATTTAGCAACCTCATAAAAGAGACAGTTAAAGGATAATGCATCTTTGAAGAAGACAATTGCATACAATATTTGATACCATGTTGAAAATAATTAAAAATTTGAAACTTTTTAATTTAAATATTTTGTAAAAAAAATTTTCTTATAAAAACCTTTGCCATTCACTGATAAACCAAAATACTTAGTTCTATTTTTTTTTTATTACCTAACAAATATATGGGAACTCATATCAAGTCTATCAATGGGTGGAAAAACTTTAGTAAATCTAGTTCCTTGGATCATTTTTTTTTTTTTTCTTATATCAAAAATACGAAGGTGAAATGGTCTGAAATCAAATTTTTTTTCATTTAATTAGGGTGTAGAAAAAGCTTTAGAATAGTAAAAACACCAAAAAAGAATAACAACTACGATCATTTAACCACACATTATATGACTTTTATGGCATATTATTTGGCTTTGCACTGCTAAGCTGCTGCATCAATGTCAGGAAATTGAATGAAATTTTATTGCTATGTTGGAGCTAATAAAAAGGTAGAAAAAAAAAATCAAAATTTTTTTTTAGATATATATATAAACCATGAAAATTTTTTATGAAATAAAGTGAATTAACTAAATTGAAGTAATGAAAACATTCTTTTCTCTACATATTTTAATTGTTATGTAACATTAAATAACAATGGGCCAGAGTTTACTAGGTTAGGCCAATTTGCTTGCCGTTAAGCTTACTTTTACCCTTTAAGTCCTGGTTAGTTAGTTAATAGTCTAGTTAACCTAACCTATACGTAAAGGGTAAAAGTACACCTAACACCCACTAAGTAGGCCTAATCTAGCGAGTGCTGGGCTTTTCAGAACACTGTGATAATGTAAAAAAAAAATTTGTTTTAAATAATTGAATATTTCTAATTTACTTTTATTTCATAATACTCTTACTTTACTTTAGGTACTCTTTGTAGCTTCAATATATTAAGAATTTTTTTTTTTTTTTTTTTTAAACCTTTTTTCTTTTTAGCTCCAAAAGAGCTATAAAATTTTGTACAATTTCCTCTGATGCTGATGCAGCAGCCCTGGTAGTGAAAGGCAAATAATAATAATACAACATTAAAGTCATAAGACGTATTGTTAAATCGTGATAGTTATTGCTCTTTAGTTAATTTTTTTAATTAAAAAAATTTTTTTTTTTTTTTTTTTTTTTACAGATTTTTTTTTTTTTTTTTTTTTTTTTTTTAAAAAAAAAATTTTTTTTTGATTTCAGACTATTTTGGCTTTGTATTTTTGATGTATTAAGAAAAAAAATGCTTTATTTTGTTTTTGTTTTTTTTAAATTTAAAAAAAAACTGTATCAATACTCTTATAGAAAAATTACTTCTTTCATTCTCTTTCATTTTTGAAATATGATTGAGGCCAGGATGCTTTTCAGACTATATATTTTTTAACAATTAACATAGATATATTTTCTTTCTTCACTTTTATTTTATTAGTACTTAATGTAAGAAAAACTAAAATTTGTTTTTCACACTTCAGTTTACCCAATATATTTAATTGTTATATTTTTGTAGTTTCAATATATATATTGTTTAAAAAAAATTTCTTAAAATTCACTCCCAAGCTGATGCCAACAACCTGGTAATGCCTCATTGTAAAAACAAAAGATTGTCAAAGGGCTATACATTTTCAAAGTTAGTATGTTGTAAATCATTTTGTTTTAAAATTTTAAAGGTTTTTGATATATTTAATGTACAAGCTAATTTTCCATTATCAAATTAACTTGCTTTCAAATCATTTCATCTTTGTAGTTTTGCATATATTGAAAAAAAAAAAAAAAGAAGCTCATTTGAACCCCAAGTATATTACCAAATGTTTTCTACCCATCATATATAATTTAATATTTTTAGTGAGTATGTGCACTGTCATATTCATATTCAGGGTCTTATAACGTTTTTTTTAGTTTTTCATGTTTTAAAGTGAAAATGGTTTTCTACCCATTAATAGGCCTCTTATAATATATTTATGCATATTTTTTGTTTATAGCTTGATAGAGTGAAAAATGAAAATACCAGCTGAGAAAGTGAAGCAAAATTCCCTAGCCATTTTTTATTAAAGTCATTCTTAGGGTTTAGAAAAGGGTCCTTCCCAAAAGTTTTTCTGGATAAATTGAAAATGACTTGCAATTTATTTATTTCTTTCTACACTATAGAAATTTGAATTACAAGGTAAACATTAAAGAATGCTTAATGAAATATAAATACCTTTTTTATACAAGAAAAATATCTAAAACATATTTTACAATAAAAATAATACCAATATTTTGAATTCAAAGATTAATTTTTTCTTTTCTGAAATATTGGAAGACCATGTTCTCTCATTTTTTTAATAATCCAAGTTAAATTTTTTAATTTCATATTACAAATAAAATGGGTAAAAGGAATCACCAGATGAGCTTTTTTTTTTTTTTTTTTTAACTCTACAGAAAATATAGACAAAATATATTGAAATGAGTTAAATTAAGACTAAAGAAGCATGGAAGAGAACTATTGTACAATAAAGTACGATATACCTAAAATAATTACACTAAAAAAAAAAACATACAAATTTTGTACATTGGAAGTAGCTATATTGAATTTTGCTAGACCAATATTTCAATAAAGAGATAAATGAAATAATAAAATTTATATATACTGTTATATATAAAATAATAATAATAATATATATATATATATATATATATATATATATATATATATATATATATATATATATATATATATATATATATATATATATATATATATATATATATACTTTCTGACTGAAATATTTTTGTTGATTCAGACTACTAATTACAGTTTGGCTTGAACTGAAAAATCCAGTTTTGATACGCTCCAAGTTAAAAATATTATCAGTATTGAAAATTTCCTCCACTTTGTCTCCTGTTCATCTGATTATTTTTTAAATTTTCAGAGTAGATAGAATTGGAAAAGTTAAAAAACTTATATAGATATTTTTAAACCATTTAATTGTTGGTCATATCTTTGTGGAAAATTGACCATGTTGTGCCAAGTGGTCAAATGATTATTTACATAAATATACTTTCTTTTTATTTTATATTTTTTTTACTTCCTTTAGGGGCTTTATTTAAATATTATTAAAGATTTTAGATGTAAAAAACAATGGCAACTGTAAATAGTCATGAAGCAATTGAAAACAAATTATCAAATTTGAAAATTGATGTTAGTAATGATGAAGTTTCTCAAAATAATTCAACTGCCAATCAGATTGATGGGAAAGTTAAGGGTGAAATGTAAGTATTCTAAATTTATTTTTTTGTGACTCTTTTTAATAAATTATTTTTATTTTACTCTTTGTTTTAAATAGTTTAACTTTGAGAAGAAAATATTAAAAACTAAAGTTGTGTATTTAATCCAAAGTTTTATCTTTTGAGCATCATTAGGGTAAGGAATTACTAACTAACTATATATATATATATATATATATATATATATATATATATATATATATATATATATATATATATATATATATATATATATATATATATATATATATATATATATATATATATATGTATATATATATATATATATATATATATATATATATATATATATATATATATATATATATATATATATATATATATATATATATATATATATATATATATATATATATATATATATATATATATATATATATATATATATATATATATATATATATATATATCCCTGAAGGGTGCAGGGGCTCAATTACATACACAAAGGATGAGTAATGTCCCCCACATGCTATATAAGCCTGTACAGTGAATATGGACCTCTGTAGAATCTGCTACATTATTTGTCTATAGTTACTCAAATCACATGAAAAGAAACTAATTTTTCTCCTCTTAAATGAAAATATATCAAAATGGAAAATTTTGAAATTTTTTTTTAAAGTGCTCTTTTTAGTGATGTTAATGAAAATGTAATTTAAAGTCTCCTGTACTTTTTGAGATTATAGGCTTCTGAAAATTGGTCAAAATTTTTGTGTCTAATTTTTGGGTGAACCTTAAGAATTTATAACACAGTAGTAAAATATTTTATCTGATAAGATGACATTTGCATTTCATTATATGCCCATAATCTATAAACTGAATGAGGATTAACCTTTCAAAGCCCTTCATTTAGCAGTTACAGTCTGCTAAAATATAAGGGAAACTGATCTCAATAAAATCTTTGAGTTACTTTGAAACCAAATTGTTGAAAATATATTTCTTTGAGTTTGTGTGTCTTTGTTATTCTGCACCAAAAATTGAGCCAGAAATGCTATTGTAGTTACCGTGTGTCACGAATAACAAGGTGACAAATGACGATTTATTCATTTTTATCAGCATCAAAAAATTGGCATTTACAGAAGCAACCCTGAAACTCCAACCAAACTACTTATAAGGCTGAAGTGTTGCAGATTTCCATTTAGAGCCCAAATGTACATCCTGTAAAAATGTAATTAAAATTGAAGGAAGTCAAGCAAGGGAGACCTTCAGGTCACTAGACATGGAATGACTCACATATATATATATATATATATATATATATATATATATATATATATATATATATATATATATATATATATATATATATATATATATATATATATATATATATATATATATATATATATATATATCAGAAATGGTGTAGAAGTTGAACTTCCTCCAGGATATGCATTTACTCAAAATCTTGCAGATGATGAAGTTTATAACATGAATTACAAAAGGAGAGGATATTGCGTTATATTCAATCACAAAAATTTTGACTATCATTTATCCTTGGGTGTAAGTATTTTTCAGAATAGTTTTTATTTTACTTTAAATTTCCTTTCTTTTTCTTATCTTCCAATCCTAGGATGAGTTTTCTTCATTTTTTACACTTTGAAAGGGACCATCATATTCTATGTGACCCCTAAATCTTTTTCCTAGAATTATTACAGTTATTACACTTGGACTGAGACAGTCTCGATAGGTCCTTGTGGCTTCTAACTGTCTCTATTTTCCTATGTAGAAAATTATAGTTTTCCAATGCTTTTTTTTTATATATCTGTGCACTCCCAGGGAGAGTTTTTTCCCTGTCAATAGGATTAATATCTTTTTCCATCTCTTAAGAGTTCTCTAAATGATCCTGTTTCTCGTCTCTTGGTTACTAATACTAGTCTTGGAGTTGTTGCATATATGAAGTAAATGGGGCATGCTGTTTGCCTTCATATACAATATTTTAAATATGCTTAGTTTTCTTCTTGTTTTACTTGTCATTTATAAATGTTTTAAACCTTCTTAACATTGTTTTATGTATGAATTGAATTTAATTCTCTTTGTACACTTGCTCTTTATTGTAAATAAACAAATATTTGTATGTAGTATAGATTTGTTTATTAATGCTCAAAGCCAACTTTTTTTGATATATATATATATATATATATATATATATATATATATATATATATATATATATATATATATATATATATATATATATATATATATATATATATATATATATATATATATATATATATATATATATATATATATATATATATAATATATAGGAAAGAAATGGAACAGATAAAGATCGGGACAACTTGAGTAACCTTTTTGTAGATCTTGGTTTTAAAGTCGATGTTTACAATGATGCACCTTTAAAAAAAGTGAAGTCTGTCATTAATTCATGTAAGTATATTTATAAAATATGGATACTAATTATTCCGACAAACCCTGGGATCTTATTAAACAAGCTGTTCTGGGCAAATCATGTTTAATGAACCTAGGTCAGGAAATGCACGTTTGAGGAGAATAGCGCGCACACTTCCCGGTGTTGAGGTAGATACAAAACCTGCTTGAGACACCCGTATATTAATTAAAATATTTATTGCATACATGATAATCACAAGTAGTTTAACATCCCAGTCCAAATCATTGTAGGTGTTCAAAATGTGATCCTTCTGACGTGATGCAGGCATCTACACTTCTCCACGTACTGTACGTTTAATATGGTATCATTAGACACACCCTGAAGATTGTTAAGAGTTCTGGAGCTGACCTTTCGATTTTTTTCAACGTCCAGGAGAATAGCGTCATTCTTCGCTGGTAATGCAAACACGAAGTTGTCTGCGATCAGCAGTAGAGGACATCGTGTGTACACTTTCACGTATCCTCCAAAGGATGACGACGAAGGTTGTCTCTCTCTTGTAATGGTGTTGTCAATTAGGTATACAATCTTACTGCCTCACGCCTATACGTAAGTAGCGTTTCAGACTGTTAACAGTATAGATAACGCACCATTGTCACTGATTCAATACCAGTATTTTGTAATACGAACACCTTATAATTGCTTGCTCCATTACTGTTGGGGAAGATACTTCCGGATCCGCCGTTGCTAAGAATTCTACAGTGCTGTCAAACCTGTCATCATAATTTTACATCTGTTACTAAGCAGTCATCGGAACTACACAGGCCTACCGTACGTTCAACCCATCCACCAATTGCCACATACCTGCACAGATTGGTATCTTTGTTATCTCCTTAACCGTGCATTTCCCAACCTAGATTCATTGATGATTTGCTAGCACAGCGTGTTTAATAAGATCCCGGGGTTGTTTGTGTATTTAGTATCCACACTGTGTATATAGTATATTCCCGCTCGATCTTACATAATTACTTTTAATCCTACTCAATAATAATAAATAATAATAATCAGGGTTGGCAAGGGTAGTTTTTACCACTTTAGTTTTCCCCGGGAAAAGCCTTCGGAAAAACTGGGGAAAAAAGTTGTTAACACTGGGAAAAACTTCAGTGATAAAATCAAAGTAACTTTTATTTATGAAATTTAAGTACTATTATTACACTAGAGGTATTTAGTTTACTGCTAGTGTGCTACATTGAATTAGATAATGAATATTAGCTGATTAAGCAATAAAATTCTATCATCATATCAATCTAATATTATATTTAGGTGATTAAACATTTAAAATTATAATATTACTTGACAAGTTGAACAGTACAGACTGTACAGTAGTAGCTAACTAGTCTAGAGTTATAATTTATTTTTATTTTCTAAATTTTTTTTTGTTACGTTTTTTATTGGGCAATATATATTTTTGTTTATTTATTTTTATTATTATTTTTTTTTTTTTACAAAAGTGTCTCAATATCATGGAGCAATAGATTAATAGTAGTATAGTACAGTACTGTACTGTACTGTACTACTAAAGTTATCTCCGACCAGCCCTAATGATAATTATAATAATGATGATTTTTAATCTTTATTTATTTTTTCAGTTATAAAATCATATAAACAATGATCGTGTACTTTACATGTATTGATTCAAAACTGAAATGGGCTTCTAGGTGGACGAATTCGTCCTTTGAACCCATTTAAAATTGAGAAATAAATTTTGAATATTTTGAAATTTATAATGCATTAAACATTATTGTCATAATTAACCTAATCTATTTCTTTAGAAAATAATAATAAGGAAAAAAAATAATAATATTGAAATAACTGTCAGCTAATAATTGTTACAATGATAATAATAAAAATAATGACTATTTATAATAATAATAAAAATCTGCGGTTTCGTCCTCAAACTTCGGACATCATCAGAGCTTGGATTTTGGTAGATGAATTATTTATTTTAATATATTAAGCCAAAAGTTAATTAATATAAATTTTAAAAAATTATTAATGGAATAGGTATTTAGTTTTCGAGTTTCACATGAGGAGTGAAGAATTTAAAATGATAGGGTCAAACGCTGACATGTCCCATCTGTCAATCACTCAGTCGCGTAACCAGTAAATTATTATTATTATTAATTTTTTTTTTTTTTTTAGTTCACATCTCACGGGCATTGCCTTATTCGAAGAGAGGAACTTTTCTAGGTACTATATACCTAGGATCCCGAAGTGGGATCGAACCGGCGCCTCAAGCACGTGAGTCAATCACTCCACCGTTTGAGCCACGTTAGACGGTAAATGTCGACGTCTTCTTGATATTTGGAGAATTTCATTTCTGATGATGTCCAAAGTTATCGGACGAAACCGGTCAGCAATTGGAAGAACAAAAAAAAATTTTGAAAATTAGAAAGGGTATTTTAATTAATATTTAAATAAAGCTGAAGAACTTATAATAATAAAATAACAACTAACAATAGTAAATTCAATGATAATAATAATAAAAATAATGACAATATTTATAATAATAATACAATTTAATATGATGTAAGTAGTCAAGAAGCAGTTATCTTTCTACAGAAATTATTGATTTCTTTTCATGCCAGATTTTGGTATCTATCGTTTTTTACTGATGCCGATACTTACAAAACTTTTACCATAAACTTTGATACCGATACAGATTTTTGACTCCACCACTTATAGTAATTATATATATATATATATATATATATATATATATATATATATATATATATATATATATATATATATATATATATATATATATATATATATATATATATATATATATATATATATATATATATATATATATATATATATATATATATATGAAGACAGTTGAGTATGAGTTACAGCAATGTGGAACGAAGGTGGATTGCTTGTAAAAGAATATTGGGCAAGACAGAGATGTGCTATTTGACATTGTTTGTGAATTTGTACAGAATGGACAGAAAGATAATTTTTTATTGTATAATGTTAAGCAGGAAATAATGTGGATGTTTTCAAATATCGTTAAGGAAATAAGATTACATAGTTGATAGTAGGGTTGGAATGAGTTTGTAATCATAAAATGATGAAAACAATATTGATATGAATTGATTCATGAATGAGCGAGAATAAGGAACAGAAACGTGTGATGTTGGGTTTCAAATGTAATAGATGTGGGAGCAGGAAATCTATGAATGGAGAAATAAGTTGCGAATATTCAAATATGAGCGAAAGTGAGTAGTTGCTTCTGTAGTGGAAATTCTAAAATAGGTAATCAATCGAGGAAAATGTGCTAACTGCCATTTTTTTTTTTTTTTTTTTTTTTTTTTTGTAGAATTTTTAACACCAAATGAAAGAACGAGGAAAAACTTTTAAGCCTTGTAAATAAATTCTTAAGAGCTCTGTATGAAAAAAAATAAAAAGGTCAATTAAGGAAACGTGAAGGAAAAGAATAATTGAGGAGGTTTGGGCGTTTGCGTTAAAACTAATAAAAAAAAGTATTTTTTTTTCGATAACATTTACATTAAAAGTAATAGAAACTTGGGGAAATGAGTTATATGTAAAATAAATAGATTTGTATCATAAAAAGAACTATAGGTCTTGGCTTGGAAAGAGGAGGAGAGGGTGGGGGAAGAGTGGCAGAAGAAGGTGGAGAAGACTAATATCATGAATTATTGAATTCTAATTAATAAATTTTATACAAATATAAAATTAATTTTAGGAAACTAATATTTTCTATTTATTTTTTTATTTATACGCATTTTGTGTTCCATTTATAAAATATTTTTACTTAAAGGTTATATTACAAAAGACGACAAAATCTTCAAAAATATGCTAATTTTTCAACAACTTTATTAAAAACTAAAATGTCTAAATTTCAGATGCATATCAAGTTGATCACAGCGACTGTGATTGTTTTGTGATGATTTTTATGAGTCATGGAGAACAGCAGATTTTATG
The DNA here is from genome assembly GCA_009176605.1 of Armadillidium nasatum. NCBI lineage: Eukaryota > Metazoa > Arthropoda > Malacostraca > Isopoda > Armadillidiidae > Armadillidium > Armadillidium nasatum. The sequence continues at coordinate 99,677 of SEYY01000604.1, forward strand.
GGCCAAAGATGACAACTTCAAACCCGATATTCTTTTCAATGAATTCACTGCTGATAATTGCCCAACACTCAGTGGGAAACCCAAAATTATTTTTCGTTCAGGTTTGTTTGTAAATGAACTTTACTTTAAGGAGTAACTATCTTGTTAGATTTACGGTTATTTTTACTGCTTTCTAATGATCATTGTTGCTTTTTAGTTTATGCATGGATCTAGAATAGTTTTCTTCTTAGTAATAAAGACCTGTTGATTTGATATTTTTTGTCAGGCTTGTCGTGGTGATAGTCTTGATAAAGGATATAAAATGGTGAGTAAAGTCGCTCTTGATCAGACTGATAGCGGGGCTTCAATATACACAATTCCAAATCACGCTGACTTTCTTGTTTGTTGGTCCACTGTACCAGGTAAATTTTAATGTTTTATTTTTTTTTTTTAAAAATCAAATAAAAAAATTAAAGTTTTTATTTATGTACAATTATTCAGTGAAAAACGTACAGCTTGATTTAGAAATTTAGACGGATTGCATTGGATGTATTGAAATAGGTTGCGATGGATGTAAAGATGAAGGGATAAAAAAATGAAGAATAACTTTTCAGGTGAAAGAGGAGCTAGAATGTCAAGAAGAAAACCAAAGTACATTAGAGAGAATGTGAAGGGAAATAATTTAAAAGGTTTGAATTAAGAGATACTATGAAAGCATCTTGTTATTTTAGTTCAGAAAAGCTGTACAAGTTAGTTAACTTGGGAGACCATAAAGCTGTAGAAAGTTTTTCAGCATTTAAAGGTTAAATAAAAAATTTTTACCTGAAAAGAATGTAATGATTATTTACATTTGAAATCTTCAATTAAAAAAGATTGTATAAAAACTGAAAATACTTATGGTTTAAACGTTAATTATAGTAAACAGGGGAATGTTTAAAAAATTATATAAGTTGAAAAAAAAAATTTAAAAAGGCCTTTGAAGATTGTAAGTTTGTGAAATGGAACCTAAATTACAATTGAAGATTAAAATAAATAGATTTGTATCATGAATTAGATTATTTGTTTTTTATACTCCATACCTTTTAATTTTACAAGTTTTATAATTGTTTATAAATCTATTAAGCAAAATTGAATATTTATTATTTGTAATAATTATTAGATTCATTTTCAGGTCATTATTCCTGGCGCAATACTACTAATGGTTCTTGGTTTATTCAGTCGTTGGTGTTCGTTTTCAGAAACTATGCTAACAATAGGGATGTCTTGACTATGATGACTATTGTTAATCGTTACATGATTTTGAATTTCGAATCAAATTGCCCCAGTAAGTATTATCGCAATTGTGTACATACACCCACACTCAAGAACCCACTACAATATATATATATATATATATATATATATATATATATATATATATATATATATATATATATATATATATATATATATATATATATATATATATATATATATATATATATATATATATATATATATGTATATATATTATTATATATATATATATATATATATAATATATATATATATATGTAGCCACTTCATTGATTTAAAAATTACTGTTGTAGCAAAATAAGAATAAAAGATAGTAATTATTGTAATTTTATGCTCATGAAGCTTTTAATATTGTAATGAAAAGTTTGTGCATTTGTTTTTTTTTTTGTTTTTTTTCATAAGTGGAAATGCAAGTTTTATTTTTTATTATTATTATTTCAGGTAGTCCGGGAATGCATATGAAGAAACAAAGTGCCTCTCTTGTATCTACTTTGATGAGGCTTATATATTTAAAGCCTAAAGCATGAAGGTCACCCCCACTGCCTTCTTCTACTCCTTCTCTTTATAGCTCTTCAGATATTATACTTTCAGATGAAGAAGAGGAAGAACAAATAACTGAAGGTAAGGAGGAGGAAGAACCTTCCGCCATTAACGTCACCTCAAACTTAGGTTCTTCTGCTTCTAAATCTTCATTGCATAATGTCTCTGGTTTAAGATTATTGTCTTCATCTTTTTTTTCTAAGAAAAGTTCTGGAAGAACAAGAGGCAATAAAGAGCTTGGAAAGAAGAAGAAAAGTAGATTAAGAAGATGGTGGGGAAATGTTAACTGCTCAAAACTGAAACTTAAAAAGTAGTTAAAATAAAACCCTGTGGCAATATCTTACATATCAGTCATTAAAAGTATTCTTTAAAAATTTTCCGTTAAAAATCTTTTTTAAATCATACTTTGTGGAATTTCGGAAGCATAATTTTCCGTCATAATTCATTCATTTATTTTTAAGTTATATAATATGACAGAATTTGTCAAGAATATTTATATTCAACAGTATTAATTTTTAGGTGGTGGTTTCGTATTTCGTGAAATATGCAAAATTTGTCTTTCAGAATTTCGTCCTCAACAAAAACCGAACAAGTAAAATAATAATAAAAGCTCAATGATATTATATTTGATACTCACTTTTTTACTTAATAGTCTCCAATGTAGATCTGTTGTGACTAGTTTTTTCAATGTAGATCTGTTGTGATTTAGCTAAGAATTTTTTGAAACATATTTCTTCTACTTTTATAGTTAGTTCTCATACTTTTTTTAGTGGTTTCTCATACTTTTTTAAGTGAGGTTGATATTAACAGTAAGGGTTTTTGCAATTTTTGTATTAATTCCAATTGTTCATTCAATGTACCAAGAGCATTTGTCTTTCATAGGTTGTCTTTCAGTATTTTCCCTGGCCAAACTTTTTTAAATATATTATATAATATTCTCGTATATGCACATTTGTGAATCTCAGCCAGGTTTGTGTATAAAGGTTGTACATGTATCACATTATTATTATTATTATTATTATTATTATTATTATTATAATTTTATAATTATTTTATAATTATTTTTATAAAGGTTGTACATTATTATTAATATTATTATTATTATTACTTAAATTAACGTTATATGCAAGTAGAGTTATTATTTGGTAAGTTAATGTATTTATAAATTTAATTTTGATTGGCATATTTAATAATATAAAAATTGTGCATAAAATAAATTATGCTTAATCAATAATTGACCTTTTGTTCCCTATTAAATTTATTATTTATTTATTTATTAGGAATGAACTCTTTCTCAGTTCATCATATCTTGGTATGATATAACTTAAAATAATTCTTTTTGCATTATAGAACATCTTTTTAACCCATTTGTTGGTAAGAAAAATGAGCTGAATAGCACAAAACTCATCAATCCTGTTAATTATATACAGAAGAACCCGAAGAAGGGAAGACGAAAATGTCAAAAAGTATTATTTGTATGGCCTCTGTAGTAGAGTCGAAGAGAAAGATAGAAATAAAGATGATAAGGATCGAAATGACGAAGAGTTGATAGTAATGAAGACGACTTAAGGAAGAACATCGAATATGATGGAAATTAGGAACCGATATTGCAGTCAGGGAAAATTCAAAGGATTCGAAGGTGCCGTGAGAGGAAGAATCTGGTAAGATTTCATGAAAAAAAGAACTACCAGTGTCTGATGATGATTATAATTTGAAGAGAGAAAAATTCAACGAGGATGAGCGCAATCAGATCAGCAATGCTCATCTGAGATTGTTGACAGTGACAAAATAGAGGAAATGTATTAAGATGGGCACTTATATGGCGAAGAGAGAGTTAACCCAATGAGTAAATATGAGAACTTCTACGACATAATCAAGCTTCTGAAGAAGAAGAAAAGGAAGATTCCCAAATTCGAGAGACCTTCCTAAATTTTTCGTCTGCAAATAGAGGGGAATATTGATATCTCCATCCGTAACTGAAGTATTGAAAAACTTTTAACTTTTACGAAGCAGCTTTAAAGAAAAAAACTTCACATCTAGATGTGAAACTAATGCATTTTCGAAGAGTTTTTTCCTGGTTGATTTCGTTGACTGAAAATTTTCTCTTTGATGTTCATTGTAACTGAATCTCACTGACTCGTATCTGCACATAATTCTTCCATCAGCAATATATTAATTTGCAACCGATTCTGTATTCTTTATTTTTTCTCTCTCTCTCTCTCTGGTTGTAAACAGGTCTTCATTTTTTAGCACTTTCTGCCCTTGCAGCTTAAGCTTTTTTTTATACCTAAAATTTTAACTTTAGTAGTATACCATTTCTTGTATTTTGCTGCACAATTTAGTCGCTTCCTTCCTTCCTGTGGGAATTGTTGACATTTGCTTCGCACTGGCCAAGTATCAATATATTAATGACAATTACAATATTTACTTTTTGTTTTGAAGATATGACGGAGAGCCAAACTTTTAATGTGCAACTTTGTGCCTTATGAAGTTCTTATATAGGACAGCACCTCGAATAGCATATGGAACTACATTATTATTAAATGCATTCCCCATAGAATCGTCAAATATTTTGCTACATATAAAAATAATTCATTTATATTTAAATATACTAAAATTTTTGAAATTAGTTTTATTTTTATCAACATTGTTTCAATTTTTAAATTCCGTTATACACATATCTGCTTGTGTTAAAACTTCTTTTTACAATTTCGGTAAATAATGTTTGTAAGAATTAAATCGTACTTAACTGCTAATAGTTAACAACTCTTTATCATGGTAGTGGATAAAATGAAAAAAAAAATTATATATAGTAATTTTAATTTATTGCGAATCCTTATTTATAGTTAAAATATATGATGAGAATTCTTCAGATGACAGCGAATAAAAAAGTAATTACAGAGAAAGACTCGATTAAAATAACTGACTAGGAATTTATCTTCATTAAAATAGCTTTCTTCAAGGATCTAAATATTAAACATATTCATGAAGAGCATCGCAAGTGGATATGCTTACCTTGAGTTAGTGGTTGCTTTGTTTGCTTGGAGGTGAGGTAAATGCTCTTCGTTGATGAGTCACCCAAAAATTAAAAAGCAAACGAACGATAATAAAAAAACTTCATATATTCATCTATTGGTCCTTTAACTTCATTTAATGTTGTTTCGTATCGAAGAACATTACCAAATCATAAAATCTGAGGAAAACTGCTACCATGCAACTATAGCTCTTTCCATCTTACCAAAAAAATTAAGTAATAAATTATTTAGGTCACAATATTGCTTCTTTATTTTTCTTTTGAAATATTGTGTAAAGCTTTTCTGGTGTCAAAATTTGAAAATAATTAATTCAGACACAATCCATTAGCCACTGCAAATTAAACATTTAAAATAGGCCCATTCACTTTTTTTTGTGTCACGTGGTATAAATCAGAGTTAGAGTCGGATTAAAAAAAAAAAAAAAAAAAAAAAAATAAATGGGTCTTCAGCCATGCAGTACCACATGATTTTAAAATGATGGAACCAGACAATTTAAAAATTAACTTACCTGAACCGGTTATTTTAAAATGCTAAATTAATTTTAACCTAGACTTCCATACGACTAGTAGCCCCCTTTCTAGCAGACAAAGAATTACCATTAAGGCTATGGTGAGAATGACATCACGATCATTTTTAAAATGAATACCCTCTTCAATAACGATACATAAAACCAGTGAGTTATTATGCTTGATAGATTTTCTCACATAACTCATCACAGGAGGCTTAACCATAGACTACCATTGAAGCTAACGGATTTTTTTTTTTAATACAAATTTAAATTAAGCCTTGACGGTAGGCTATGCCATGACTTCTAGGTGTATTTAATAGGTTTCTTCATCTGCTAAGGCGTGATGAGAGAATTAGCTTCGACATCCATACATTTGTTCATATATTAAACCATGACAGGAGGCTGAATGGTGATTTCAAGTTCGAGTTAATGGATTTGTTCACACTTAAGGATAAACGATTAGTCGATAAACGATTAGTTCAAATGAACGGACTTCCTATAAATAAGCTTTACCATTTTGTTATTTTAGAATTTTATTTAGAGCATGGTTTGATTTTATTTCTAAAAACGACTTCTATGAAGTTAATTAACTTCAATGTCATTAAAAGTTTTTTTGACGTAAAGTGGGAGTTTTATTAAATTTTTTAAGCAGGCTTTATTATTTTTTTTAATTGGTTTTATTATTTTTTCTTAAAGCTTCTTTTTAATAAAATAATTAATTGGTAAAATAGGCAAAATATTGTCCTGATTTTTGTATACAAAAATTAAGCAATTTTAATAATAAATGTAAAAATTAGAGTTTATTTGCAATTCTTAAACTAGGACATAAAATATACAGTTCTTTTATTTTATTTTATATATATATATATATATATATATATATATATAATATATATATATATATATATATATATATAATATATATATATATATATATATATATATATATTATATATTATAAGATCTGATTTTTTTAATCTCGGAAAAGTATTTAGGTCTCTGGAACAGGGCTGAGTGGGGTACAGATTTAAACGTTAGTGTTTTTGTACATTTTTCTTTATCAAACTCAATAACATGGTTGACGGTGGTTGTTGTGTAGGCCTCACTCATTGCATTTCAATAATTTAGATTAATCAAGCAACATTCTTGCATCTCAAAAAACTTGTTGATAACAACGCTAGAATGATCAAGAAATGTTTGAAATCTTATTGAAGACGAAAGAGTGGAAGGCAATAATGATACAATGATTTGTAAAGGGGCTAAAGTGATAGTTGATATTTAGCATCAGTAGTAAGGTCCCTGAGAATGCAGGATTGCACGCAAATGCTGAAAAGACCGTTAGGGACAGGTTGCCATATTTTTCGAAAAGTAGCTAAATCTGGCACCCGCCGATCTCGCCTCCCTTACTACTAGCATCATTGTTCTGGTTGATAAATATAAAATCACGTTAGGAACAGAAAATTACTTCAAATTTGAAAGTACAATTCAGTACAAGTACTTTTCATTGGAGATGTGGACATTCAAAGAATTACCACCAAAATGTTTACAAATTCCTGTCATTTTAAGCATCTAATTGAGAACTCTTTGATAAGAAACAAACATTCCAAGTTTGGTAGACTCCATTTTTAACTCACAATTTTCCGTCAGAAGCTGAAGAGCTCCCATTTTAAAGTGCAAAATAAAAATCAAACACGACGAAGCAGCAGTTGCCAATACTGAACTTTGGAAAAGGTTTCTATCTTTAGAAAAAAAAAAAAAAAAAAAAAACTATTTTGAAAGTTGGTGTTAATCCAGATTCATTGACAAGTTATTTTTCCCAAG
>SEYY01000605.1:0-13370 GCA_009176605.1 Armadillidium nasatum
AAAGTAAAAATGGATATCAAATCTGAAATTGAAATTAAAATGGAGGAATTGGTCTCAGAAAATGATTTTTCTCAGGATTATCAGGTGTTATATATATATATATATATATATATATATATATATATATATATATATATATATATATATATATATATATATATATATATATATATATATATATATATATACTTGGAACATGAGTATATTATCTATCCTCTTTAAAAAAAATTGTATTACCAACTCATATAAATATATAGTATATTTTATAACTATTTCCAGTATACAAATTTACTATGAATCCTTTCTTTGTGGATAAGTCATCTTTTCTCAATTGAGCTCTTCCTTTGCATCTTCTTAAAAAGTTTCTTAATTTAAAAATTGACATGTGTTGATTCATTCCAATTGAAAGTGTGCATGCAAAGTGAAGATATACATAAGAATGGCAATAGAATAGTGTAGAGTGATGTAACAATTTAAAGACTAGAGAGAGAGAGAGAGAGAGATTATAAACAGAAAGTGATGAGTTGATGTAAAGTATAGACTCCACCTTTCCAAGAAGTTATATATAAGCATACTCCATGTAAGGATAGATGAGATATCAATTGGGATGTAATTCTGAATGTATTTCAGAGATGCCTAACCCCTTGTAAGCTTATTTTGGGAGAGAAACTGTGAACCTTTCTTGAAATGGAAAACCCACATATATTGAGAATGTAGGAAGGTTTCCTTTGTGTTTGATGTGTGTGTGAAATTGTTGAAAAAAAAATGAGTTTTTTACACATTGAAAATAACCATTATTTATATGACAAATATGGGATCAATTCTTGCAAGGCCTTCCCCCAAACATTAGTTATTATTGGTTGTAGAGAATACTTTTCTAAATAAATGGATTAAGTTTCTGGTGAAATCAACAACATAATTATGCATAGCTTATATAACTCCATTAATGAAAGTAGAAAGAATTGAGGCAAGAACAGAAATTTGATGAATGCCAACGCTAATATAAATAAAGAATGATTAGTGGTTTAATCTGACAAAAAAAAAAATACAGCTTAATCTTATTCAAATAAATAAAATCCAAGTTAATTAAAGGTTATATTTTAAATTTTGTTAGTAAATCCTAATCAGATAAAATAAAAGATCCCTCTTAGATGGATGAAACTGAGCCCCCTTTCCCTTCCAGTTGTAAGAAGAGTATTATTCTATACAAGGGTTGATAATACTTTTATACAGCTAGAGAAACTGCACAGAAAAACAAAAAAAAATTCTATCACCCTGAACAGAACTGCCAGCTTCTTTGATGTCACCTTTGAAACCATTGTGGTTACAGGTTTCCAGTAAAAAAGTTGTGTTGTTTCTCTTCAGGCAAACTGTTTTATTAAGAAGAAAAACTGTTTTGAAGTATTTAAGAAATTTAAAATAAAACATTTTTTCTAAAAAATCTCATAATTTTCTCTATTTTTTTGTCTTTGTATTGAATCAGTAAAATTATTATTTTTTGTCTCTTGACAGTCTGATTAACCTTTAAATGAGGAGTTTGTTTTTGTGTTGTTAGTGCCCTTTAGCTTGATTTTTTTATTGTTTTATATCTCCACAAAGTTACTCAAATTGTTTTTCAGAGCTTTCCTCATATTGAATCAAACATCTCTTTACCAGAGAGTAACAAGGAAGAATTAGATGAAAAGACATCTTTTATTATAAAGTCAGAGGCAGGAGAATCAGATACAGAATTTGAGTTTGATGAAGAACAGCTCAAAAATAATAACATAAAATCAGAAAATCCTGTAATGATCACAAAGAAGTTTAATACTCAACATGTAAGGGTAGGTGAAGTTATTTATTATTATTATTAGTAAGTTGTGTTATTTTTTGCTTACCTTGAAAACAGGTGGTTACTTAAGAAAATAAGATGCATTACTTTTCTTTATTATTTTTATAATTATCATTACTATTATTATTATTAATTATAATATAAAGTACACCTTATTCAATAAAGTCTACAATAGGAAATGCAAGAAATGAATTACTTACACTTACAGAAATTTCCTCTCCTTGGTCCCTTATCTTGTATTAATTTGATATATAATTATATCGAATGATTACTGAACGTGCCCTTTTAGACTGACTCCTCCCAACACAATAAAGATGAGCAAAGCCAGCAGAAAAATCTGATTCTCCACACTATCTTTCCATGGTCTACAATATTGTCTCAGAAGATATTTAAAAGTTACTCTAAGCTTAGATATTTATATAAGTTAAAAACAAAGAAACTCTCATCTTTATCCTAATATAATATTGACTTATCCCAAAAGGGATGGACACGCCTGTAAACCAAAGAGAAACAAAACATTAAACATATTTACAATGATGAGAAGCATTGAGAACTTATTCTCAATCCTTCTCATAGAAACACTTATCTTTTACTCCTCCATTTGTTTTTCTTTTGTCTTTCTTTCTTCATTTCTATTTCTCACCCTTACACATCTGCAATACATACATTTAAAAACAAGCAATTATTATTATTATTATTATTATTATTATTATTATTTCATTTATTATTTTTTTTTAATTGATAGAACAAGATTCATTTTCTTTATTATTATTATTATTTCTTATTATTATTATTATTACTATTATTATTAAATATCTGGCTTCGCATACGTGCCATGTGGTGCATGGAAAGGGCCCTGGCTTGAAGTTCCGAAATGGTTATTCAAGGGCACACCCAAGGACTTCTTCAGGGGGGGGTGGAGTTACTGGGAGAGAGGATTTCTGAGCTCCAGATACAGGGTGGTCCAAGTTTCAGTTGCTGTGCTGCCAGGATGTGTATATAACTTTTTTTTTAATATTTTCATTATTATTATTATTATTATTATTATTATTATTAATATTATCATCATTAAAACTTTTATTATTATTATTAATATTCAGTAGTCAACACTGTCGTAGTTGATGACAGAAGATTTTTCTCACAGTTGCGTCTAACTTGAAAAGTAACGTTTTAAAGAAGGGGGAAAACCATCTCTTGACAGGAGTCCCACCCTCCCTTTCCAGGACAGGAGTCCCACCCTCCCTTTCCAGGACAGGAGTCCCACCCTCCCTTTCCAGGACAGGAGTCCCACCCTCCCTTTCCAGGACAGGAGTCCCACCCTCCCTTTCCAGGACAGGAGTCCCACCCTCCCTTTCCAGGACAGAGAGACCAAAAAAAAATTCAATTTTACACCACAAGGTCTCAGATTTTGAAGAAAATTGGTGCATAGGCTTATTTTAGCTTGCTTAAATTTTTTTTTTTTTTTTTTTTTTTTTTTTTTTTTTTTTTTTTTTTTTTTTTTTTTTTTTTTTTTTTTTTTTTTTTTTTTTTTTTTTTTAAATTTAAAAAATAAAAAATATATATATATATATATATATATATATATATATATATATATATATATATATATATATATATATATATATATATATATATATATATATATATATATATATATTATATATATATATATATATATATATATATATATATATATATATATATATATTTGGAATCAGAAAGATTAGACACATCTACTGCTGGTAATATATTTCTAATTGTTCCACTTCGGCTGTTGTTGATGGAGAGACTTCTTCCTTTCCTGTTAATAGTGGTGTTCCTCAGGGTTCTCTCTTACCTCCTACTCTATTCTTACTTTTCATTAATCTTCTCAGCTGTTCATTTAACCCTATCCATTCATATGCCATTGACTCAACCTTCCTTTCTTCTTCTCATTTCAAATCTGCTCCTTCCTTTGCATCTAGAGTTGCCTCTCGTCTTCATCTTTCCGATTCCATTCTTGCAGATCTGAATAGAATTTCCCTTGGGGTCGTCTCAACCTTGTGAAATTCAACTCTTTAAAAACTCAACTTCTAGAAATCTCCCTCTCAAAGACACCTAACTTTTCTATTTCTTTCGATGGTTCTTCCATCTCCCTGTTGACAATATAAACATCCTTGGCCTACACATAAAAAAAAATGTCTTGGAAACCTCATATCACAATGGTTGCTAGCGCGGCTTCAAAGAAACTGGAGTTCTGTTTAGATTGCGAGAATTTTTTTTCTTCCTCGCATTTACTACAGTTATACTAGGGTCTCATCCGCCCTTGTATGGAGTACTGCTCTCCTATCTGTGGTTGCTCAGGTTTCACTTGTCTTTTGGATAATGTTGAGTCAAAGGCTAAAAGACTTATAAACTGTTCCGCTCTTTCTAATTCTTTGACTCTTTATCTTTGCGACGTGATGTTTGTGCCTGTCTCTTTTCTATAGGTACTACAGCGGCAAATGCTCGAGGGAACTATCCACGTATACCTCCACCTTTACGTCATCCTTATAACATAAGGGATGCATTGTCTGCGCATCAATTTTGCGTGGACATAGGCAATTCCAGGCTTGTCCTTTGTGGTGTCTCCTTCTTTCCTGCCACATCAGTTCTGTGGAACTCTCTCCCATCTTCTGTGTTTCCTTCTGAATTTAATCTCAATTTCTTTAAAGCCTGCGTCTGCGCTCACCTAAGAAATTTGCGTTAGGTGGCTCCTGCAGGGGTCGTTTATATATTATAATATATATATATATATATATATATATATATATATATATATATATATATATATATATATATATATATATATATATATATATATATATATATATATAGAATGGACATAGCTTTCACCTGTATGCTGTGAGGAGGAGTTTGAGATTTATATTTTCTACTAAGAGCTGAAATGCAAAGTTTGTGATGAGGATTTCCATTCCATACGACTAACAGAAAAAGTGGCACAAATATTTTGTTAATTCTACAGCCCTTGGTCTCAGTTTAAGTTACTTGTTTATATTTTAAATAAAGAAACAAACCATACTATGACTGAGGCTGCTCCATTAGTTTATAAGAATAAATATTTTTAGCAAATGCAATAATGTAATCTATCGATGCTTTCTGAAAACAACAAATATATTATTTTAATAATTTAAAATCTTTTGACAAGAAAATTTTTCCACATTTTGCAATATGGTCATTGTCTGTTCTTCAAACAGTTGTTTTAATAATCCATGATGTGAGTCCTACAGGTCCTAAATTCTATTAACACTTTTTCCAAATTTCTTTGACTTCTTTGTCCCTCTATGGGTTTCCTTTCTAATTTACTGACCAACTTTCTTTTTTCCAACACCTGATGATGCTTGGAATGTATTTTAGTATTAATATTTACAATTCAACCCAAACCTTTTTAAATCAAGTGCTATCTTCCTATTAACCAGAGTAGAGTTGGCTTCTATTTGATTGTCTTCAAACTTGATTACCTCCCTTCATGGATCTTTATCACACTTTGGCTTGATTTTGGTTGTATTACATCCCAGTAAGCTTAATCAAATTCTTTGTTATTTCAGATCTTTTCTGATAATGAATCAGACTTCACTTTAAAAGCAGAAGACATTAAAATTGAAGAGTTAGATGAAAATATATCTATAAAGTCAGAGTTGACTGAATCAGAGAAGGAATCCGTGTTAGACGAAGGACTGGTTAACAATGGTGTCATAAAATTCTTCTAGAAAAAATTTGAATGATGAAATGATTGAAAGATAATTTGAATCACAACTCTGAAATCTTCACAAGGTTTGGTCATGCACTTCAATCTAGTTCTACTCTTTTAGAAATTTTAAATTTAGAAATTCTTTGATATTGAGTCCGTCGCAATGAATTCAAAGGTTGATTGTTTTATTAGTAATTACTCTTTAGTTATATGTATAAAAAAGTAACTTTAGAAAAATAACTGATTTTTCTCTCTTTCAAATGGGTACGTCCAGTATTTCAGATTGCATTCATCTACAAACATTTTTGGAAATTATATTTGTAATTTTTTTCTATATTGGTGGGATCATATTGTTTCTCTTAAATAAAAAATTCTTCTAAAAGGTAAGTTGTTCTAAGACACTTTTTGAACTAATTTCAAACCATATTACGTGATTGATCAAAGAAGTACGACCGAAAGTCTGACCAACTTGGGCACCGAAATGTCACAAACGTTTCCTCGAAATATGCGGAAGATTTAAAAAGATATAAGAGGATATAGTGATAAGAAAGCATTCGGAAGAACCCAGAGGAGGAAAGAGTTTGACAGTATAAGGAGAAAGATTAGAAGTTTAAAAGAAGGTCAAGAATGTTGGGTTCATCTCCAAGACGATAAGGGATACTAGTAGGGACTGCACCCAATACTCAAGGCCATTTTGGATGGAGAATTGAAAGGCACGTTCACCTTCTGTATCATGAAAACTTGAAGAAAGTCATTGGCGGTGGTGAACATTGAAATCACCTAAAATGATAATTTCTGAGAAAGGAAGAAGAGAGAATGTTCTCTGTTTTGGAGTTTAGATAGTCAAAGAATTTAGGATAGTCAGTAAATTATGAGATAAATAAAAAGAACTAATGAATTTAGATGTAGAATGGCAAGAGAGCTTTAGCCGCAAGGTGGAAAATTCAGAAGTCTCCATTTTAGAGACACGAGAGTAAATAAAATCGTAGCGCACATAAACATTGAAAATTGAAGATAGAGACAGTCAGAGGAAACAGAAAATGGTTTGCTATCAGAATGCTCAAACACCTGAGTTTCTGTCAAGAATAAGAGGTTAGGTCTAAAAGAAGAGAGGTGGTGTTCAACAAAATGGAAATTGTATTGAAGACTGCGAATATTGCAGAAATTAATGAAGAAAACAGGTTATGCATTAGGGCAAGTGGGATGCAAAGATTTGGTGGCACCAACCCTATAGCACCTATGAACAGTTTTGTTTAGCAATGTGACTACAAAATAACTTGGTATTACAGATAACAGAAAACCTAAATATTATGATCGTTGGATATTTTCAATCTTGTTTCAGCCTTCATGAGTTCAGTAAAAAAAATTGGTACAAGTATCGGTATCAGGTAGTTTAAAATTATTGGTATCGGTTAAAATTTTTGTATCGCTCCATCCCTAATATACATATATTCCCCAGTTAAGGCTTATGCCCTGTCAGTGGGACTTTTTCGAGAATAGTCTCTGGGTATCAAGGGTTTACAACAAATACTACTGACTGACCAGCCTATCGCTGATGCCGGATTTTAATTCATTACAGCAGAGTAAGCTTGAGCAAAGCGGAAAGAGACTTACTCAAGTTCTATACTCCAACCAGGTCTCGAATCCAGTCATCTCGCTTGCTAGGCAAACTTTTCAAACACTAAATCAAAATCATGAATTTATCTCACTGGAACACGGAGTTGTAAAAAAGTCATATTATTATTATTATTATTTGGCAGCAAGATTCGTGTTGAACATTTTTCTTTGTCGATATCTTAGGTAGAAATGACCAAATTTTAGCATTTAACGTTATACAACCCTATCTGGGCGGAGGGTATCTTCCCTCCCGTTTGGCTAATGGCTCATTCCGGGATAGGATCCTAGAGTGGCTACTAACCACCGATCTATAGCATTAACCTGCCATACCTGCAAAGTGATGGAGAGAATGGTGGCGAACCGCCGCCATCGAACTTTGGAAAAAATCCAGTCTTTCTTCCCCCTCCAATTTGGTTTCCGGAAACACCGCTCCAGTCTCATCCGTTTAGACCATGATATTCGGAAGTATTTCTCCACTAACAAAAAGGGTTTAGCTGTGTTCTTTGACCCCAGAAGGTGTATGATTCCACTTGGAGATTGAGGGCCCTACAGGAACTCCACTTCCTAGGCCTGAAAGGTCAGCTTTCCCTCTTTCTTCGGACTTTTATGTCTAACATCCTTCCGGGTGCGGTGCAACCGTTTTCTCTAGGGTTTTTCTTACGAAAAAGAGGTTCCCCAAGTAAATGTCCTCAGTGTGATGCTCTGTGCACTGGGGTTCAACGAAGTGGTCTCCAGAATTTCGATCGCAGTCTGATGTTCCCTCTATGGGAACGATCTGGCGATTTACATCCATGGTGCTAAACTTTCTTACCTGGTTCATCACCTGCAACTTACTATTGATAGACTGACGAAATGGTGTGCTACGTGGAGCTTTTTATTTTCCATCTTTAAAACGAAGTCCATCCGTTTCCGTCGCATAAATCGGCAGTGTTGCCAAGAGGAGCCTCCCGCTTCTTTGATCCTGTATCCCGCAGGTTATGTTTCTCGGTTTGATTTTGGGTAAACGCCTGTCATATCTCTCCCTTATCCACAATTTGAAAACCTGCTGCCACCGTTCGCTCGCTGGATCTTCGTCACCTGACCTCCACCACCTGGGGCGCAAGCAGAAAAATTCTGCTCTGTCTTTTCATTTCTCTGGTGCGTTCGAGGTTAGATTACAGATACACTATTTATGGCCAGGCTTCTACCTCATACCTACGTCTCCTGGACCCCATCCAGAATGAGTGTCTCGGCATTGCGATCGGGGCTTTTTGATCCTTGCCGAAGATGAACTTGGAAGTGGAGGCAGAGGCAGAGGCAGTGGTTATATCTGTTTTCATGACTGGAGCTGTTAATGAATGACTCGTTTCCGAATTGGCCACACTCAAGGATATCTTGGGTCGAAGTATAACCCTCCTTGAACTATCTGCCAGGTTTCTACGCCCCTCTCAGTATACCATCTCGTGGTGGCTGTCCTTCCTTGGTGCCACTACGTTGTAGGTACTTCCCTACTTTGTACTCCACCCCCTGGTGGAGAAGGTTGTCTTTCGTTTTGACTGACTGTATGTCTGCCTACAGGCTCCCAACTCCCTCGGTTTTGACTGTACATGTTGACACAGTGGCTCTTCGCCCACCATTTTGGCCCTTTACTTCGGTCGTGCCGCTTTGAGTATCTCTACATCCCTCTCCGTGTTGTCCTGCCTTACTCGTATGACTATGTAGATGTGTTGTGGTCTTCTCTATTGCTATTTTAACCAGAGACATAGTCCCTTGCGAAATCTGCGGACCACCTATCTTCCTCAGTGCTTGCATTTCTTCCCTCCTTGCTAGTCATCATTGCACGACTGCGGTCTTTACCGATGGCTCCAAGACTGACGATGGTGTGGGAGCTTCGGCCATCTTTCCTAACTGCAAGGTGCCCCACTCTACCATTATGTTGCTCCAGTTTTACAGCGGAGCTAGTGGTGCTCCTGCTTGCAGTTTCCAGGATATTGTACATCCCCAGGGATGACCCCTTCACTATCTTCCCCGATTCTCAAAGTTCCCTTTTCGCCATTTAAAATTGCTCGTCTCGAAATCCCTTGGTGTCTATAATATAGCATTTCTTATCCCGCCTTTTTTGTAATTTTTCTGGGTTCTCTCTCACATGGAGATTCCCGGTAATGTACTAGTCAATAAGGCAGCGTTTTTTTTGCCACTTGAATTCCAATGGGACCTTCTCCCTTCTACGTACTACTATGCACCTCTCAGAAGAGGTTTTCAGATTGAATGGCAACGCTGTTGGAGAATAGACGTACGGGGTGCTAAGCTCCTTTCAGTGAAACCTCTCGTGTCTAGACGGTCCCTCCCAGTTTGCCTTAGCTGCCTACGGGAGGTGGCATTGACTCGCCTCCAAATTGGGTACATTCATGCCACACACGGATAACTTATGTCGAAGGATAACCCTCCTTCTTGCACTTTCTGCCAGGTTTTTACGCCCTCTCAGTATATCATCTCTTGGTGGGTTGCCATACCTTGGTTCCACTACGTTGCAGGTACTTGCCTACTTTGTACTCCTTCTCCCGGGGGGAGTCGGTTGCCTTTCATTCTGACTGAAACTCTGCACTTCAGTTCCGACGCTCTTTTCCTTCTTACGAGATATAAATTTGTTATATAGTTTGTAACTAGCCTTTGTCGACTGTCTTTTTGTTTAGTCCAGTGCAGGCCCTAGTGTTGAGTTTTCGCACTAGCATTGCTGCATTTTCGTGATCAGTTCTTTCATCTGTACAGGAACTCAAAAAAAAATTTATTATCATTGTTGTTGTTGTTATATAAAAGTGTTTTCAAATAGTCTAATTATTATGTTGATTTTCTGTTAGGCAGAAAAGAGCTAAAAGCAGTACTGTGACTCCCCAACCAAAATTTTAAGAAGAAAAATAATTAGAACCCAACTAGTTAGTGTATTATTTTAGCCCACAAAGTTAAAACAGTAATATTTAGCATAAAAAGGTTACTCACCAACGACATAAAGGTTTGTCAACTGCAATAGTAAAGGTTTCTAAAAATATATTTTGATATATAAAAATAGTGCCAAACACATGTAAATAGATTCATTTGTTTTAAAATTGTGTTGCCATCCAAAAATGGATGTCCTAATTTTGGATATATTTTAGAGTATCTTAACTTTTAAAACAAATAAATAATGTAACCAATATTAAAGATTAATTTCCTATATTATACTGATATACTGTACCTATGTACGAGGATTTTTTTTAAGGTTATGAAATAAAATAAAGTTTATAAATAAATAATTTTGAAAATTACATTATATTTTAACATTAAAATAAATATTAAGAATTTATATAAAACCACGTAAAAGTCAAAAAACAAATGGAGACTACAAAAATTGGTTTGTTTACATTCAGTTTGTTGACATCTAAATATTTAATTATATCAGAAGGTATCTTCAGAAAACTTTGTGACGTCATTTTCGCGCTAAAATTGAGTTATCGCGCCTAAAGTGACAAATACAATTCCATTTTTCTTTTAAACTTTTTTAAAAACTAAATTTAATAAAAAAAGGAAGAATAGAAAACTACTTTAATAAAAATACTTGAATTTTTTTTTACCTTTTTCTTTTTCATTTGTTTTGCAGACTCTCATGATGAATGCTGCTGAAGGAGAAAAAGATTTGGAAGTGAAAAGTACTTCAAAAAGCAAACCTCAGAGAGCAGAAGTGCATCAACAAAACATAAAAAAGTATCATGTGGAAAATTTCAGTTGCAGTAATTGTAATTTTAGTTTTAAAAGCAAAGATGAGTTGAAGACTCATTTAAAAACACACAACAAAAGAAAGTTTAAGTGCGCTCATTGCAGTTATGAATGCAATTTCAGACACTTATTGAAAAGACATATGCTGACTCACAGCAATACAAAGTTGTATAAATGTTCTGACTGCCCCTATGAATGTAATCATAAAGGAAGCTTAAAAATACACATGCTTATGCATGCAAACGTAAAATTATTTAAATGTTCTTACTGCTTCTATGAATGTAATCATAAAGGAAGCTTAAAAATACACATGCTTACACACACAAACGTAAAATTATTTAAATGTTCTGACTGTTCATATGAATGTAATCAGAAAGGAAACTTAAAAACACACATGCTTACACACACAAATGAAAAATTATTTAAATGTTCTGATTGCTCCTACGAATCTAACTATAAAAGAGAATTAGAAATACATATGCTTACACACACAAATGTAAAACCATTTAAATGTTCTGACTGTTCCTATGAATGTATTCGAAAAAATAATTTAAAAACACACATGCTTAAACACGCAAATGTAAAGCTATTTAAATGTTCTGACTGTCCATATGAATGTAATTATAAAGGAGTCTTAAAAAGACACATGCTTACACACCCAAACGTAATCGGAAACGAGACTTAAAAATGCACATGCTCACACACACAAATGTAAAGCTGTATAAATGTTCTTACTGCTCCTATGAATGTAATAATAAAAGAAACTTAAAAAGACACATGCTTAAGCATGAAAAAAAATAGGGTGGTAATTGTAATATCTTTTTCCATTATTTTTAATTAATTATTCTAGTAACAGCAGTATCAGGAGTTATAAAAATGTTACAATCTCTATTATAAAAAGCACTTGTTACAATTATGAAGGAGAATGCTGAAGTCCTTACAACAGAATCTTTATTGGTCATTTGAGTTCCAACTTCATTTCAAAAATGAAGTTGACATATAATGAGAGAGACGAGCTTCTCTTATGACGTGTCATACCATAGGAAGGAGCTTGGGCGTTTGGGGAAGCCAGTTCGCCCTCCGGCATAGCTTCAAGAGGAAGTTTTCCTCGGGAAGTGAGTCAAACGAAATAACCTTTTTTAATTTTATTATTTCATTATTATAATATTTTATAAGAAGACTTGATAAAAAGAAGAAGGAATGGAGAGTGACTGTGCTTTGTAATAATTAGCAGATATAAAAGAAGAATTAACTCTCTTAGTGTTGTTAAATCACTTGTGCTTCTAATTAGAGTTAAGAAATAAAGTTTTATAAAGAAACAAAACACTTTTTCACGAATCTCCTTCAAAACCCGCCTTTCTAATCGAGATTGTATAAAAAGTTAATTTTGATGTCATTTCTGAGCTCGACAAATTACAATTTTATTTATCTTAATTACTATTACTAAACTTAATTCTATAATCTATAAAAAGAATTAAATATTGTTATTTGATATATCTTCATATATACTTTTTAAGTCTTTGTATTCTCCCTTCATCTCTTTATCACAACTTCATATTTATATTATATATATATATATATATATATATATATATATATATATATATATATATATATATATATATATATATATATATATATATATATATATATATATATATATATATATATATATATATATATATATATATATATATATATATATATATATATATATATATATATATATATATATATATATATATATATATTATTATTATTATTATTATTATTATTATTATTATTATTATTATTATTATTATTATTATTATTATTATTATAACCGCTTCCAGAATGGTCTAAGACCCTGTCAGCGGGACCAGCACTCTTCTCCCATTCCCTCCTGTCTTCTAACACTCTCTCCTCCATCAGTTCTTGCATAGACGGCATTCTGTGTCTTCTCAAAGATTCTTCCACAAAGTGCTTCCATCTCTTCCTAGGTCTTTCGGTCATGCTCCTCCCGGCCTCCACTCCCACCTCCTCTTGGCTACTCTCCCCTCCTGCTTCCTCTCCAAGTGTCCCCACCACCTCAATCTGGCTGCGTCCATTTTATTTATCATAGCCTTCACACCGACCCCCTCTCTTATTCTTTCGTTTCTTAGTCTGTCTCTCCTTGTCTTTCCTATTATCTTTCTTAATACATACATCCGCCGACTGTATTCTACCCTCCTCTCCGTCATACTCCATGTCTCCGCTCCATAAAGAAGGATCGGCGTTAACACAGTTTCAAAAATCACTTTTTTTCACCTCCACTCTCATTTGTTCATCTTTCATTATGGGAATACATTGCTCTTAACCTCCTCCGAATTGAGCTATTCTATTTGGGATTTCTTGCTTATTCCCTCCATCTCTTTCGAATATATCCCTCAAATACTTATATCTCTCCACTTTATCTCAATTCCATCAATTATTTCCCTCAACTCC
>SEYY01000605.1:13470-25970 GCA_009176605.1 Armadillidium nasatum
ATATATATATTATATATATATATATATAATAATATATTATATATATATATATATATATATATAT
This sequence comes from Armadillidium nasatum, assembly GCA_009176605.1. Classification (NCBI taxonomy): domain Eukaryota; kingdom Metazoa; phylum Arthropoda; class Malacostraca; order Isopoda; family Armadillidiidae; genus Armadillidium; species Armadillidium nasatum. Next base: position 13,535 of record SEYY01000605.1, read on the forward strand.
TAATATATATATATAATATATATTGAACAAGAAAAAAAAACAAATAAAACCTGTAATTTTTTTTCCACAAGAAAAAAAAAAAAAAAAGCACAACCTTCCGCAACTCGGTACGATGTGAAACTGCTTTAGTTTGTTTACATTCTTTAAGATCTGTCTTTTTAGGACAAAACTAGCAACATTCAAATATTAGGAAGACAAACTAGCAACTTGAAAATAACTGCTATTGGAATTTGTCATTCTGTTTTTTCGTAAGTTGCCAGATCTGTCTTATTTTTTAAGAATAATAATTTGGCCTAATTTGGGACTGAAATTTTACAGCCATTCTTTATTTAATTTCAATGTGTGAAAAAAAATATCGTACAATAAATTTGCAGTTTCAAAATGCATTTACTTGTTATTTTCTTTATTGATTTATACTTTTTATGTATTAAGTTGTTAAAAAAATGAATTTAAATCACTTTTCTCTGACAAAAATTTCATATTTATATCAAAATCCTACGCCTGGTATTTTTAATTTGGAGGGGCTGCAGCCCTGGAGCCCATATAGACGAACCGCCACTGTATATATATATATATATATATATATATATATATATATATATATATATATATATATATATATATATATATATATATATATATATATATATATATATATATATATATATATATATATATATAATATATTATATTCTTCTCATTCGTTTCATACAAAATTGGGCATTATTGCATCACAATATATCAGAGCATTAAAAATCTGTTCCTCTTCCTCTCTTAGGGATGACCTGAATTTCATAAGAAAAACTTTCAAATCCATTTTCTAGTCGAATAACGTTATAAATAAAGCTTCTTATAAAGTTAAGAAGAAAATATATGGTGTAGGGACTAATGTTAAGAAAAAGAAACCTTCTAATGAAAGAATTATTCCATATCATGTTGACCCCATAACTAAGACTTTTCTCAAACACGGTATCGTTTGTACAATCTGTTCCTAATAAAACTTATATCTAAATCACGTTTGTCTGATAGAAATGAGAATACAGTGGTCTATAATATAGGTTGCAAGAATTATGATAGGAGGTACTATGGAGAACTAGTGATTTTTAAAGACGTATTTATCAACATGACTATAGTCTGTGATGTGGTGATCGTAACTCTTCGTTGCATCAGCATAGAGATGAAACAAAATCACATAATCGATAGGAGTCCAGCAAAGTTGCTATTTTCCTGCAAAATAATGATAATAGAAAGATTTTAGAATCTTTCATGATTAAAAATACTAATATTTTTTAATCGGTCCCCTGGCGAAGTGATAATTGATGATATTTTGAATAATTTATTAAAAGATGAGAGGTTTTACAAAAATATTTTGGAAATAGCATTTTCATGCTACTTTTTGTATATAATTCCTAACTAACAAAATTTGATTGTCTTCGTCTTGGAGTAGATGTTTTAGTTTTCCTTTTCTTCACTCCCGACTCTTGGACACTTAAATTATATGAAAAGTCTAGATAACAGGCATTTTAATGCACATAAATTAGAAAGTAATCCTGATAATTCAGACTAGGATTCTTATTTTTTGAAGAAATTCATGGTTATTTGAAAAAAAAATTTCAGCTGTTTTATTTCAAAGAAATCTTTTGGAGAAGCACTTATGCTTGTTAGCAATGATATTTTTTTCAGCAATGATATAAAAAGTTACTAATTCAGATTGGAAATATTTTAAGATTTTAAGAAAATAGTGAAAATTTATTTAACATCTAGTCATATTGTAATGATCTATAGGCCATTGGTTCCTGATCATTTTAATCGACAAATAAATAGATAAATATACAAAAAGTCTTAGCTTCTTTGATTCGAGGATGGAGCATGAAGTTTATGACTTGGTATATTGTCTCTGCTTTTAGGAGGGTGTTAAAACCTATGAATAGGAACAGAGTCTTTGCTTCTACAACACTAGGATATATATATATATATATATATATATATATATATATATATAGTATATATATATATATATATATATATATATATATATATATATATATATATATATATATATATATATATATATATATATATATATATATATATATATATATATATATATATATATATATATATATATATATATATATATATATATATATATATATATATATAATATATATATATATATATATATATATATATATATATATATATATATATATATATATATATATATATTATATATATATATATATATATATATATATATATATATATATATATATATATATATATATATATATATATATATATATATATATATATATATATATATATATATATATATATATATATATATATATATATATATATATATATATATATATATATATATATATATATATATATATATATATATATATATATATATATATATATATATATATATATATAACAAAATTGCTTTAAACAATTTAATATGCATAATTTATTTTATTTCGTAATGTTTCATCTTCGTAGCTTATATTTATTAAGGAAAAAAAAAATTTTTTTTAACCTTTTTTTCGCTCTGAAGTAGCTATAAATTTTCGAAAGATTACCTCTAATGCTGATCCAGCAACCTGGCAGTGCTAAGGCAAATGATATAGGCCGTTAGGCCCCTGTTGCCTGACGACCATTAATATACTACAAGTATTACGCCGTTAAAAGTAATATGATTGTTGTTAAATCGTCTTAAATATTAGTTTATGTTAATTTTATTCCCATTTTTATTTTTATTTTTTTAGTTTACAAAATCGTTTTTCCGCGGCTCAATTAACTTAAAAAAAAATTATTTCTTATGAATTCGTCTTTGTAGTCTTAATATACGAAGAAAAAAATCCGCGACTGTCCTCGCCATATTTACCCAAAAATATCAACCAAGTGGAGTTTGAACAAGCAAAAAGTGAGAGTTGCTTATAAAACAATGTAAATTTTCTTTAAAATTTTATTTACTTATTATTATTTATTTATTTATTTTTTTTTTGGAAAATGACCATTAAAAAGTCATGATAACTTTTATATTTTTCAACTGATCTATGTGAAATTTTCAGAGGCTAAATTTAAAGTATTGTGAGATCCACATTTTTTATGAAGAAATTTTTTTTGTATACCAAATAGTATATATATATATATATATATATATATATATATATATATATATATATATATATATATATATATATATATATATATATATATATATATATATATAGTTAACAAAATTTTTTAAACAATTTAAAACGCATAATTTACTTCACTTCATAATATTTCATCTTCAAAATTTCAATTTATTAAGAAAATTTAAAAAAATGTGAATTTTTTTTCACTCCGAAGTAGCTATAAATTTTCGTTAGATTTCCCCCGGATGCTGATACAGCTGGCAGTGCAAAGGGAAATGATATTATAGACCAATTATTGTAAAATCAACTTAAATATTAATTCATGTTAAATTTTTTTCCATTTTTTAGTTTACAAAATCAATTAACCAAAAAAAAAAAAAATTATTTCATATGAATTCATCTTCGTAGTTTTGATATACAAAGAAAAGAGTCCGCGACTGTTCGTGCTACATTTACCATAAAAAATTCAAATTTTTGTTTGAATAAACAAAAAGTAAGATTTACATATAAAATAATGTAAATTTTCTTTAAAATTTAGAAAAAATTTTTTTTTGGGGGGGTGGAAACTGAAACTGACCATTAACAAGTCATGATAACTTTGTATATTTTGTAACTAATTTATGTAAAATTTTCAGAGGCTAAAAAGTTTTGTGAGATACACATTTTTTGTTTAGAAATATTTTTTGTATACCAAATGATTTTGATGCTGTGCACGGAGAAATGTTTAAAAATTTTACCTTCCCTATCACCAAAATGAATAAAATTTTTTAAAATTTTACCTTGCCTATCACCAAAGTGAAAAAAAGTTTACATTTTTCTGAAAATTTTCTTAAGCATAGCACTACAATGATTTGGTATATAAAATAGAAAATAATTTGATTTGACATGATGCCTCTATTTTTCACTATATTGAAATTTTGAAGTCAAAATATGTTTAAATGCATTCTACATGTACTATTACTTACAGTAAAGTAATATAAATACATAATAAAAAAAAAACAAACTTAATTTTAAGTAAAAAAACTGATATTTTCACTTTGAATGGTGGAGGAACTGTTCTTCAACTGTCCTTCGTTTGTACAAAAATAAGAAATAATACCAGGTTGTCATATTTGTCCTTCAACTGTTTCTTATTTTCTGTAATATACTGTAATTCAAGGTGAATATATATATATATATTATATATATATATATATATATATAATATATATATATATATATATATATTATATATAATATATATATATATATATATATGTTTCCTCTTTTATGTTGCCGTCTACCGTGGCTCAAACGGTAGAGTGATTGACTCACGTGCTTGAGGGCGCCAGTTCGATCCCACTTGGGGATCCTAGGTATATACTACCTAGAAAGTTCCTCTCCTCGAAAAGGGCGATGCCCGTGAGATGTGAACTTTTTATAAAAAAAAAATATATATATATATTATATATATATATATATATATATAATATATATATATATATATATATATATATATATATATATTATAATATATATATATAGGGATGGAGCGATACCAAAATTTTTACCGATACCGATACCTAAAAATTTACAGGTACTGATACCTGAAAATATACCGATACCGATACCGATACTTTATCCATTCATAATACCAAAATTTTTACCAAGAATTTCAAATTAACCAATACCGATACCTGAAAATATACCGATACTTACTGATACCGATACCGATACTTCACTCTATCCCTAATATATATATATATATATATATATATATATATATATATATATATATATATATATATATATATATATATATATATATATATATATATATATATATATATATATATATATATATATATAATTATTTTACGGTCAGGGGTTTTGGAGGTGAAACTCCACTTAGGCAAATGTCTATGTGCCATGTATTTGTATCTTGTATTATATGTATTAATATATAAATAAAAATATTTCAAGAAAAGATTAATTTAACTGAAATATTATTGTAGTATAGCAGCTAAAAACATAAATGCATGGCACATTATCATTTGTCTACAGAGGGTTCCACCCCTGGACCCCCCAACCTGTGAGTGGCAATGGTAAATGTTATATATATAATGAGATTGAGTCATTTGAACATTTCTATTGGAAAATTGAATAAACAAATATTTTTTAATAAAATTCACAAATGCAACATATTTATACGAATAATTAAAGTTGTATAAAATTTTTTTTAGCATATACACATAATTTTACTCTAGTTCACTATTTAATTCCATTTTCTTTTAAAATAGAAATCAAGCTGTCCAAGCATCGTCAAATTTGTTTTGGAAAAAGAATTGGACAGTTTAAAAGACATTCAATTTTTTTTTTTTTTTTTTTTTTAGCTTAAATATATTTTTTTTAATATTAATTTTTAGGAGTTTTCTTTTTATTATGTATTTATATTACTCTTCCTTGAAAGAAAAGTATGTATAGAATGCATTTTAGCATATTTTAACAACATATTTTTAATATCATGAAAAATAGAGGTATTGTGCCAGATCGCATTAATAACATTACTTTAAGAAGAAGTAATATAAATACATAATAATAATAATAATAAAAAAACTTTTAAAAAATAAAATTTTTACTCCAAATGGTGAAGCAACTGTTCTTCGACTGTTCTTTGTTTGTACTAAAATAAAAAACAAATTTTGATTCCATATTTGTCTTTCGACATCGTTATTTTCTTCAAAGTACTGTAATTCAAATTTTATATATATATATATATATATATATATATATATATATATATATATATATATATATATATATATATATATATATATATATATATATATATAATATTTATAAATTAATGAAATGAAATAAAATAAATTTACAATAAAATAAAATAAAATAAAACATTGTTTTAAGAATTCTTTTGAAAAGAATGGGAATGGATAATGAATGCCTATAAGAATGGCACTTGACATAATAAAAATAAAATATTAATATCAGAATTTATTTGAGAATGTCATTAAAATTGTTACTTCTTCACAGATGTTAATTATTTAAAGATATTTCTATTAATTAAAATAAAAGGAAAAATGAATATCAAATATGAAATTGAAATAAAAATGGAGGAATTCGTCCAAGAATATGATTTTTCTCAAGATTATCAGGTAATGTTCAAAATATATATATATATATATATATATATATATATATATATATATATATATATATATATATTATATATATATATATATATATATATATATATATATATATACTTTGGGTCCAAGTTAGGGAGTGACCAGGTTTGGAATTTTGCCTGGGCTGGGGCCAGGCTCTCCCAAATTTGGCTGGGGCCTAAAATATGTAAAGAGAATAAAAGCACTGAAATTTTAGGTTAAGAAAGTTAGATATTATTTTAATTGAGATTATTCAATTATAACGAAGGAATAGAATAGCCAACATTCACTTAAATTATATGCATTTTTTTAGAAAAAAAAATTTGAAAATTACAGATTTTGTATAATAAAAGTTTGAAGAAAACTACAAAAGTTTTGAAAAAAATATTTTTGATTCACAATAGGGATTCAACTGGTTTACTTAGGTAAAAAGAAAAAAATTAACATCAACAATGACTTTCTTGCCTTCTGAAAGGCAAAGAAGAATGATTTCCAACAGTAGCAAGAGTATATTTATGCTCACCAGCATGTTCCAGTTCCAGTGAAAGAGAATTCAAAGAATGGAAATCAATTCAAAAATGTAGAATCAAACTATTGTAAAAATATGTAGAAATGTTACTGTTTTTAAAATACAATCTTGGAGCAGTAACATGTTCAACATCACTGAAGTTCCTGAACATTTCACTCCCCCAAATTCTAAAACTTATGATGTATATGTTCAAGAAGATTCAGATAGTGAATAGTGAATGAATTGTTTGTTTCCTCTTTTATGTTGCATTCATTTTGAACCACCCCATATATAATGAAAGAATAATGGAAAAAATCTTAATTTTCTTACATTTTGTTTGATTTAAATAAACAATTTAAATAATTAATAAGTATAATTTGCAATTAACCCCGGCAGGTAAGCCCTGGTTTTCCCTAATTATTAACCGAGGCCACGGTTTGTCAAAAGTCCAAGTACAAGTACTTAACTTCATATTTTTGAGTACTTGTTCTTGAGGTTTCAAAAATCAAAAGTACTTTTATTTGTACTTGAGCCTAAAGTACTTGGAAAAAATCAAGTACTTTCAAGTACAAGTTAATTTTTAAGAGTAAAAATGATAAAATAAAATTTTTATTATGATGACAAAACAAAATGTATAGCATATCTGATCCTCATATCTGTAATTTGTCAAAAACGTTCATGAAATTGGGTAAATCTCACTTTATTATTATTATTATTATTATTATTATTATTATTATTATTTGTTTTGAAAATTTAGGGGAGGTGTTAAAACAGTTTAGGTGCTCCAACTCTTATTCATTTTTTTAATTTCTTTTAAAAAGACTTTGCCAGAACTTGCTGACATTTCTCCTTCCATTGAGGAGGAGCAGAAATTTAAAATAAAAAAAAACCCAACCAAACCCAAAGCCTAACTCAAATCTCTCTCGTGTGAGCTCGTATGAAGGGATGAAAGAAAAGAAGGAAAAACAGGTGATGGAGAGAGTTCCACAGAACAGAGGTGAATGTAAAGGAGAAAGCACCACAAAGAGTAAGCCTAGAGTTTCCAATATTTATGTTAAACTCATGGGAAAGCAAGATGATGCCCATTGTGCTATGATGACGACGCAACAGTGGTGGAATGAGTGAGATTATTTACCTCCAGCATTTGCTCCTGTAATTCTAATAGAAAAGATGATGCATCAATGTCACATGACAGAAATAAAAGGTCAAAGGAGTTTGAAAGTATGGGACTTTATTAGTCTTTTAGCCTTAGACCCATTCCTATTCAAAAGAAGTGTGGAACTGGAGCTCCCCCAAATGGGAGAACAGTACTCCACACAAGAGTGGATAAGACATTACCATTGGAGTAACTTATTTTTATTTATTTATTTATTTATTTATTTTTCTTGTCTTGGTACTTTTTAACTTGATTATATATATATATATATATATATATATATATATATATATATATATATAATATATATATATATATATATATATATATATATATATATATATATATATAATATACTATATTTATATATATATATAGGTCTGCTAACTCTCTCGCAGACCGAATACATTATCCCCATAGCAAACTTTAAACATTGATGTTTAATATATATAATATATATATATATATATATATATATATATATATATATATATATATATATATATATATATATATATATATATATATATATATATATATATATATTATATATATTCTCAGTGAGATCAACCACTTTTTTTATAAAAAAATATACCCTCATATCTCAGAATTTGCGTATTTTTGGTCTACAGGGTTGTTTCAGTCCCTGAATTTATTTCTGAAAGTTATAGGTCAATCTGACCAAAATGGCAAACGTACTGACTTCCGTGATTTTGAGGTCATTGGCGAAGGTCACCTGCTTTCGATTTCTATAGCTTGAGTAAAACTAGTCATAAATTTATCCTTTTAATATTTTTAGAATCAGAAAAGATCAAGGAATGCGAATACACAAGTTTTATATCCAAAAATGTTTTTTTTTTTTATGTTGACCAACATTTGAGGTCACGATTTGACCTCTTTCTCATTCACTAAGAGAAAAAGTTATAGATATAAAAAATTAAAACACATTAATTTGCTATAAGAATCAGCAATAAAAACTTTGAGGATGCTTGTATTTTATCCATATTTGGGATTTAATGAAACATATGTTGAACTTTTGAAGTTTAATATTAGACCACATTAAAGGTATATATACATTTAAAATTTTTGGATGTAATTCAATTGACAAATTTAATTGAATAATTTAATTATTTGACTTTCACAAGATAACTATTACTTTTGGGCCAAGAAAAAAAAAAAAAAAAAAAAAAAAAAAAAAAAAAATAAAATTATATATATATATGTATATATATATATATATATATATATATATATATATATATATATATATATATATATATATATATATATGAATAAGTATTTTACTTCCAAGAATATTCAGACTCTATACATTAGTATTTGAATTTAGTATTGGCACTTTTAAAACATTTTGAGACTTCTTGAAATATGCCTTGTGCCTCCCTTTGAGGAAGGAGGAGACATTATTGCCAATTTGGAATTTCCAGGAACAGAGCATGTATCTTTCCTTGTGGGAAAATTATATGACCTGATTCCAAAGGTAGCAGAAGGCTCTAGAAAGTTGACAAAGAAATCATCAAATTCCTCATTATATTCCTCAACAATTCCAAACCCATATTGTCATAAACACAACCAAGATATTGGCCCACTTTTACAGCATCATGTACAGTGTCTCCAGGTGTATGTATGATCCTTTTCAATTCCCCTTTAGAGGAGCTTGAAAACAAATAAACCATTATCCATTCCTATGTGGGACACAGACAGATTTTTAGGAACAAATCAAATCTATGAAACTATGCTTTAACTTTCTATTGGATTCTTCTAATTCATGTTTAGAAACAAAGAAATACTTGATATTTGAACACAAGCTTTCTTCACAAACACAAAACATGTCTTCAGGTGTGAGAATTTGCCCTGTAGTAGTTCTCTGCAAACTGGCTCGTGCAGTAGCTCTTTCTATTGTTCCTCCAATTCCATCACATGCAGATTTGCCATGAGAAGTAGCAAAGAAGTTCCTCTCACAAGTCAATCCATAGTCTTTGTTATTATAGCAGAGGTTTTTAAAGTTGTATTTGTTTTTATACTGGCCTACACATCCATCGGAAAAATAGTGTATTTTCTTAAAATTTGGTAGACTAACTTTGAGATAAAGAATAAGCTTTGAAATGAATGTGTGAACCATAACTGTATTGTGCTTTGTTGAATCAGAAAAGAAGCAGAAGCTCTTATGACAGAGTTTATGTGAACCATTTGATTTGAAATAAACAATGAAAGGATGTACTGTACATTGGGAATTTTCGTAATGGAAACCCTGAGCTGCATCTTGGACTAGGAATGAATAGTTTTCTGAAAAGTCTCCAACAACCACTTCTTCACTGTGGAATGGCAAATTTTCTTTTAAGTCCTTAAAATAATGAGCTTGCTTCTGAGCTACAAAGTAATGTCTGAGCCAAATTTGCAATTTTCCTACTGAGTGATGTAAGGAATTCATGAAGTATTTTAACTTCAGTAATCATGGTGCATCAATCAGTAGTCACCCACTGTTTGTACGAGATTTCTTCTGAAGCTGATTGTACACTATCAAGTAATTCAAGAAATGCCTGCACACCTTCTTCTCTGGGACAATCATTACAAGTCATCATCATGAACTCTTCTCTTTCTGAATTACAGACAGTAGTCCATAAGATCCTTATATGTAAGCCCTTTTTCTCCCAATGCAGCCAATGGGTTCTGATGATATGTGCAAACACAGACACAGTGAGTGCCACCAGCACCAGCAAGCACGCAATATGATGGTCGTAACTTTGCAAATGTTGAAAATCCCACTTTGAGATTTGTGCCATTATTCTTGTTTAACTTGTACAGCTTTCAAATTTCCAAGAATCAACTTCTTTTTAACTTTACATGATTACCCTTCTGAATTCCTAACTGTTAAACAACCTTTTTGCCCAGGGCACATTTGACTTACCTCATCTGATTCATAAAATTCTTTAATCAATAATTTCTCTTTTTTAAAAATCACCTTACTTTTACTCATTGAAGGAACTTCTGGTATGATCCCATATTATCTTTTAATGCTTCGACTTCTTTTCACCATATAAATACTGGTTTAAAAAAATTTAGCTGTATGTTTAATAGTATATGGTGATAGGGTTAGAATTTGTATCTTGCGTTTGTAGTTGTCACATTCAATGAAAGAAGCTTTTAATTCTTGCATTATTTTTTCAAGCATGACCTTATGAATATTTTTTTTTTGAAGATGAAGTTCTTTTATCTTTACTCCATGACTTGCTTCCAAATTCTTTTCCAGTTGTTGATTGCCTAGTTTTAGTTTTTGTTCAACCTCCTGTTTCTTTTGGCAAGATTTCAGACCTTCTGAAAAAAATGCAGAAATGCCTAATAAAAAAATTTTCCTGAAAAAAAATTACAGAACTTTTGTTTTCAAGCTTTATAAATTAATATTATTATTTTTTAGATTGAAATGTGACCAAATTTAAAGACGCATGATATTCTTCAAAATCAATTTAGTTTACAAATTTAACTATGATATACAATTGAATTTACATATAAATATTATTTGGCCATTACAGTTTTAATCTGAACTTCAGAAACTACTGTCTATACTGCAATTATTACTCTCTCTCTCTCGATATATATATATATATATATATATATATATATATATATAATATATATATATATATATATATATATATATATATATATATATATATATATATATATATATATATATATATATATACTTATTGGTGTTTGAGCCAATAAGGTAGAAGTTTCTGAATATTTATATCTTGCTTTTTTTCTCATCTTCAAAGCTTGAACTAGATAGAGCTCCCCTTTTCAAAAGAACTATCTTCACTAAAATTAATGTTTAATTCTGAACCAACATGTTCTTGACTTTCTATTTCCTTAGGTAATGCACCAAGATTCTGTATTTTTTTTCATGCAATTAAGGTATAAGAATCTCTATTCACTTTAATTATTTCATCATCATTTTCTACAAAAACATCACCAGAAAAATTTTCTAATTTATTTATATGTTTTCTCAGTTTTTATCACAATATGTACGATAGTGAACCAATTTTTTTTTTTGAAAAAAAAAAAAAATATAATATATATATATATATATATATATATATATATATATATATATATATATATATATATATATATATATATATATATATATATATATATATATATATATATATAATATATATATATATATACTTCAAAAATCTGAAAAAAAAAAAAAAAAAAAGATTTTTTTTTTTTTTTTTAATAAAAGCAAATTATAATAACTAAGAAAAATAATAAAAATTTGACTTTTATAAATGTTTACTTAAAACCTAAATTAGGATAAAGTATAAGCATACTCAAAGTTTTTATTGTTGATTCTTATATCAAATGAATGTCTTCATTTTTTCCATCTATAACTTTTTCTCAGCGAATGAGAAAGAGGTCAAATCGTGACCTC
>SEYY01000605.1:28470-30970 GCA_009176605.1 Armadillidium nasatum
TTCGTCCACAATCTTCCTTAAAATTTGGATGAGCCCCATTTTTGTAGGGTCATTTTTAGACCTCTTTTAGGTCATCTTATGATTTGTATGATTGAACGACTTTTCCCAAAATTTGCCAAAATAATAGATTTTTAAGTCGACTGAACTGAGCAAATTGTAATTACCAAAATGCTCAAAATTTACATGTCTTCAAAGTATTCAACTGATGACAGATTTATTCATATTCTGTTGTAAGCACCCAAAACAAAATGATAAAGCTTATATTATTATTATTACTACTGAAAAAAGTGTTTTCTAACTAGCTTAATTATACCGATTTATCTGTTTATGAGTTTTCTATTTAAGTTTTATAAAAAGAGTTGAAAATTAAGTATAATTTTGAAAATAAGTTTATATTTTAACATCTTTGTTCAAATAAATGTAAATTTTTTTTGTAAAATGCCATTTAAAAGTCAAAAAAATAAACAGCAGTTACAAAAATGGACAGGTGTACCTTCGGTTGGTTGACATCCAAATATTTGGTTGGAAAAAAATGTTTCTTCAAAAATCTTAAACAAACTTAGATGGTGACGTCATTTCGTCTCGAAAACTAGAGAGTTTATGGCGTTTGAAGTGACGAATAGAACACCATTTTTAATCTATATTTTGTAGAAAAAACATTTAGTGAAATGGGAACGAAAAGAAAATAACTTTAATGAAAAGTATTGAATTTTTTGTCAATATTCTTATAATCTTTTTTATTTGTTTTGCACAGAATCATATCACCAGTGCTGCTGAAGGAGAAATAGATTTGGAAGTGAAAAGTACTTCAAGAAGCAAACCTCAGAGAGCAGAAGTGCATCAACAAAACATAAATAAGAATCATCTGGGAAATTTCAATTGCAAATATTGTAATTTTAGTTTTAAAAACAAAGATGAGTTGAAGACTCATTTAAAAACACACAACAAAAGAAAGTTTAAGTGCGCTCATTGCAGTTATGAATGCAATTTTAAATCAATATTAAAAAATCATATTGTGATTCACAGCAATAAAAAGTTGTATAAATGTTCTGACTGTTCCTATGAATGTAATTTTAAAGGAAGCTTAAAAATACACATGCTTACACACACAAACGTAAAATTATTTAAATGTTCTGACTGTTCCTATGAATGTAATCATAAAGGAGACTTAAAAAGACATATACTTACACACACAAACGTAAAATTATTTAAATGTTCTGACTGCTCGTATAAATGTAATCATAAAGGACACCTAAATATACACATGCTTACACACACAAATGTAAAACTATTTAAGTGTTCTTACTGTTCCTATGAATTTATTCAGAAAAGTAATTTAAAAACACACATGCTTACACACGCAAATGTAAAATTATTTAAATGTTCTGACTGTTCCTACGAATGTAATCAGAAAGGAAATTTAAAAACGCACATACTTACACACACAAATGTAAAACTATTTAAATGTTCTGACTGTTCCTATGAATGTAATCAGAAAGGAAGCCTAAAAAAACACATACTTACACACACAAATGTAAAATTATTTAAATGTTCTTACTGTTCCTATGAATGTAATCGGAAAGAATATTTAAAAACGCACATGCTTAAACATGCAAATAAGCAGAGATAGTGGATAACTAGAATCAATCCCGGAAGACGGATTAGTAAGAACGAGGTGGCGTAGAAAACACATAGAAAGAGAAGATATTTCCGATGCATGCAGAATATGCCAATTACATCCAGAAACAGTGCCTCATATTTTATCTGCATGTGAAATCCTATTAAGCAGAGGTACATATACTGATAGACACGATGCTATATGCAAAATAATTCATTTTAAACTGTGCAGAAAATACAACATAACAACAGAAGCCCCAAATTACTGGAAACATAACCCTCCTGAAATAGTAGAAAACAACCAGGCTCTGATCTTGTATGACTGCCCGATTCCAACAGACATTAGAGTAGCCCACAATAGACCTGACATAGTGATCAAAGACAAAACGGAACGAAAATGCTACATAATAGAGGTGGGAGTGCCGTTTGATAACAACTTGGCGGCATATGAAAGAGAGAAGGAAATAAAATACATTCGATTAAAACAAGAAATGAGAAGAATGTGGAATATTGATAACATCTCAATAATCCCAATAGTGGTGGGAGCGATGGGCGTGATCAAAAAGAGCCTCATTGAACAACTAAATATATTACCAATTTCGATCACCTCGCTTGAATTAACTAAGGCGGTAGTAAAAAAGAGCATCTCAATATTGTGATTGGTCCTAGGAGGTGGTTAAGGAGTGAAGAGGGAAAATAAAGCTACAAATAAATGACTCCCTACAGTCAAGGTTTGACTGCGGAACATTTAAAGCAAAACCCTTCAAGGAAGGAGTATTTAAAAAAAAAAAAAAAGTAAAATTATTTAAATGTTCTTACTGTTCCTATGAATATAATCAGAAAAGGAACTTAAGAAAGCACAAACTTAAGCATTAAAATAAGA
>SEYY01000605.1:35970-37877 GCA_009176605.1 Armadillidium nasatum
GGAGATCACAATGAGAAGGTTCACGAAATACGACTAACGCAGACTAACTCAAAGGATCCTCCCCCCCGACTGCAGTAGTACTCGGAGTTAGCAGGTCAGTGAAGTCGGGGGTTCCTTTGAGTTTTTGGGCGTGAGTCGTATTTCATGTGCTTTCTCACTGTGATTTCCTTTTGAACTGTCATGACTCAGCTGGTAGCATTTTGACTTACCGTCTTAGGGGTCTCGGTTCCGAATCCTCGTTCAGCAGACTTGAATTATATATATATATATATATATATATATATATATATATATATATATATATATATATATATATATATATATAATATATATATATATATATATATATATATATATATATATATATATATATATATATATATATATATAATAATATGCTGAGAGGTTTTGCAATTGTACTTTTTACTTAAGGTGACCTAGTTCAAGATTTCAGTTTCCCTATGATTATCTTATACATAAGAATTACAAGGCAATCAAACTCACTGCAACAATCAACAATTTATTAGTATATCAGAAATATTAATTAAGATACTTTATTATTTTTAAACCACTCAGATAATAAGGCATAACAATACCAATTATTTCTACGTATCAAAAAAGTATA
Source organism: Armadillidium nasatum (assembly GCA_009176605.1). Classification (NCBI taxonomy): domain Eukaryota; kingdom Metazoa; phylum Arthropoda; class Malacostraca; order Isopoda; family Armadillidiidae; genus Armadillidium; species Armadillidium nasatum. The sequence goes on from SEYY01000605.1 coordinate 36,596, forward strand.
TCAATGGCGGTTTCCCAGGTCGATCGTTTCAAATTCCCTAACCGAAAGCAACATCTCAAAACCATAGTTGCCATTTAAAATAGTTTCCAAATAATATTCAATTTATTATCTATTAAAATACATTTACAATAAAATAAAACAAATTTAGTTATAAGGAATCTGGAGATGAGTTCATCTCATTATGGTTGGGCCTCTAATAAGAAACATTGAAAATTTTAATTTGCAATGTTTCTACTATAAAATTAAATAATAATCCTGTTTCCTGATTCTTACAAAAATATAGTTTCAAATGTTAAATTATTAAAACATTTTATATGCTGAAAGTATTACAACCTTTTTTTTTTTTTTTACAACCATACCTTATTTTAAGAAGAAAATGTGAAATTTTTAATACAAAATTAATTAAAAATTTTGAAATTTTAACCATTAAACTCATGAGGATTTTCATCTTTTTGAAATTTAAAAAAAAAAATAAAAAAAAAAATAAAATAAAATAAAAAATAATACATAAATTTTAAGGAGAGAATGTAATTTTAAAAATAATGTCAACAATTTCGACTTCTTTTTGTTTCTGTTAAATTAATTTGAAGAGAAGATTCAAGTTTCCTTTTCGGTCCGACTTTCAATTTGTTGTTGTGTTCGTCAAATAATTTTATAAAACGTTTGCAATCTTCAATGAAACTTCTACAACCTTCACAAAGATGATGGTTATCTAATTGTACACTAAATCCTTGATCATCAGGACTCCCAATTTTGAAACAATTAATATCAGAGCAATTAATTTTATTTTTGTCCTTATAATATATTAAAAAACTTTCTTTCCATTTGTTAGATAATAAGTCATTTGCGGACAGAAAGTTTAATAATTCCTCAATTCTTCTGTTATTAAAACTATTCAACTCCCACGAGACAATATCGTAAACATGACTGTCAAATATGGCTTCCTTAAGTAATCTCTTTTTTGAACTGTTGTGAACGCCTGTCCAAGTAAAGAGTTTGTCAACATCATCAAATCTCAGACCTAAAATCAAATTCAAACATATATCATTTATCTTTAAGGGAATCTCTTTCTTGAACTCACTAATTTCTGTTTTGGATGAAAAACACCAACCTAAAAGTTCTTCCATTTCATCCCACCTGTTTTCCATTACGAAATATTCAATAAGGTCAATGCTTTTAAACAGTAAATCTTTCTTGAGTCTTTTTATCTCGTTCTCAGACAAAGGAAATCCATTGAAAAATTCTTTTATATCTTCTAATTTGGTATTTTCTTCAGTAATAC